>JH792541.1:141425-151810 GCA_000291705.1 Sphaerulina populicola P02.02b
CTTTTCTTTTTCTTTTTTTTTTTCACTATGACTGCTCCTTATCATATTATTCGTAGCTTCGACGAGATATGCAATGGTAGAGTACTTACGGCTAAGAAGAATGTTCTCGACGCCGCCGACGCCTACGTTGATGCTCATCCTCCTCCGAGTCCGTTTCGGCGGCTCGGTGTCTCCTGGGTCGGTCCGTTTTTGCGGATCGAGACTCATCGCGGCGCGAGTGAGTTCGTGCATCATGATCATGATCATCCTCATCATCATGTCGCGACCGATGCCTGCGATCATGGCCGTTGCTGTGCTCCCTGTGCCTCGACCTCTTCTCGCCATCGTCCTCGTCATGATGCCGCTCTTTTCGCGAACGATGCCTATGCCTCGACCAATCACCGTCTTCTGAATACTCTGTTGGCCGCGATCTGTGATGATGATGATGATGTCTGTGTTTATGCTGTCGCCGTTCAGAAAGTCTGTCGTCTGATTTCTCCAGCTTGACAACTGCTCGTAGTGCTTCTGCCACTTGTTCTCGCTTCTCCTTGACCAAGTACTCCTTCATGGGATCATCGTCGTCATGATCTCTTAGCAGCTTTTGCAATTCCAATTCCTCCTTGATCAGCGGCCGGTCTTCTTCTTCTTCTTCTTCTTCTTCTTCTCCGCCTTCAACTTCACTATCATTCGTGCGTCTCCTCTTCCTCCGCTCGTCACCTTCTCTGTCCGTATCGTCTGCTCCATCTTCCTCCTTCTCCTCCCCCTCATCTCCAATTCCTTCAATCTCCCCTTCCTTCCTCTTATAACGCGTATGGTCCACACTGATGACTCGACCCATGACACCCGCACCACTCAAATTATCGACAGCCAAATCGCAACTCCGCTGATCCTCGTATTTGAGAAAGCAGAAGCCGCGCGACTTGCCAGTGTCCTTGTCGCGGACGAGGTTAATGTGCACGGGATTGCCATATTGGCTGAAAATGGTCAGGATGTCGCCTTCCGAGAGCTCAAAAGGGAGTCCCCCGATGTAGAGGTAGGCGGTGTCGCGGTAGTCGGTGTGCCATGATGCATTAGAGGGGATACATTTATCGAGTTCGGTTTGATTGAGACGTTCGATTTGTCGGATGCTTTGCATTTTCGGTAGACGTCTTTTGCTTGGTGTTGGCGGTAAAGAAATGTACTAGAGGTGTGTATTATACCTGGCAACTGGGTTCTACCTGACCAGTGCTAAAAGATTCACTTGACTTGGGTTTCGAGCTAGGAGGTAAGACGGAAGGCTAGAGGAGCTAACTAGGGAGCTCCAGATCTGGGTTGAGGCTATAAACCTAAATCCGAACGTAGAACGTCGAATGCAGAACGTACGAACGCAGAACGTAGAACGCAGAAAATCAAAATCCTACTCGTACGTATATTCGTAGTACATTCGGGGACGTATTTATTCTATATTTGGGGACGTATTTATTTGTAGTAATGCCTATGAATACTACAAATGCAAATCAACTTATATACTTACTATATAAATACTTACTATTATACTTACTATATACATTATATATATATAGTAGTAGGTAGTATAGCATTCTATATATTACTATTATAATAAATACCAACTACCTATATATATACTAGTAAAAGAATACGTACAACGCCTAATAAATATACTACAAATATACTACAAACAGGGCCTCCTTAAGTTTATATAAAGCGGCGGTAGTATATACTTCCTCCTCTACTTCTTATAAGCCGGTAATACTATAGCGTCGGTCGTAGCGACCGATCCGGCGTCGTTCGCTACGTCGCTCGCTACTACGTTGGTCGCTATAACTAATCCGGTATTGTTTGCGGCGTTGTTTGTAGTATTGTTTATAGTATCGTTTGTAGTATTGTTTATAGCGTTGTTTGCGGCGTCGTTTGTAGTATTGTTTGTAGTTATAGTATAAGTCTATTAAGACCGCTACTAGCGGGCCGTAGCCTAGGTATAATTATAGTACTAATATACTATAGTACTCCTTTACCTTCTAGTATTGCCGCTAAATACTATTAGGATTAAGCAATTTGATAATATAGTAGATACAGTCCTTACTAATAGTAAGTTAGCAAACTAGTAGATAGCGAGTAGATAGTAAGTATATATAGCGTATATATATATATATCTCTCTCTCTCTCTTAATTATACTTATTACTAAGCGTAGATATATATATATAGTTCTCTCTTACTATATACCTCTACTTCTAACTTAGTAAGCTTGCCTATAAGTACTATAGTAATTAACTTATTAGTATATACTTACTCTTCTATAGGTATATTTTTCCTAAACTTTAGCTTCTTATATATATACTAATATGTTCTTATACTAAGTATCTAGCTATTAATTGTAAGAATTACTACTGCCTCTTTGTCTATAAGCTATAGTTTAGTATAGCTATAAGTATATATAGGCTATTCTAATTATTAGAGATATTGTACTATTACTAGTATAAGGGTATATATAGTATAGTAAGGCTCTCTACTATAAGTTGTTATTCAAATCTATACTATACAATAGTAATACTAAATTAGCGGTATATATTAGTAATAATCTATATCTACAAGATACTATCTAGAAGCTACGTAGCGGTATAGACCTAATAGTTATTATAATTACAGACATTTGAAGCCCTAGGTACGTATATTCGAGGTATATTGCGAGTAGGTAGCGAGTAAACAGTATAGTAAAGTCGTATAGAGGTGAAGTTGAAATCGGAAGTCGGGGGTAACGGATAGCGGTTGGCTACTTAGGGCCTCAATAAGGTAGTAGGTTCTGATGCTGTACATATGATTGATGTGACGCAACAAGCGTAGCGAGGTGTAGTCTGATATATATATATGGAACCCAAATCTCCAAGAAAGATGAACATGATTCACATAACAACCTCGCAGCAGAGATGGCACCGGCGCTGACCATCACCGTCCCCTCGGCATCGACAGCGACGCCCGCGGACGGCAAGCCGTTTACACAATACCATATCTCGCTGCAGCTGCCTCTGCGCCGCCACGACACCCAAAAGCGGTACAACGACTTCGCTGCCCTACACGATGCCTTGGTGACCGAAGTAGGTACACCACCGCCCGTAGCCCTGCCCGCAAAGTCGTGGCTCCGGCGCACCGTCAACAATGCGAGTCTGACCGAAGAGCGCCGCCGTGGCCTCGAGCAATACCTGCAAGCCATTCTCGCCGCCGAAGATGCCAGATGGCGCAGCAGCAGCGCCTGGCGCAGTTTCCTCAGTCTTTCTTCCTCTTCCTCTTCTTCCTCTTCCTCTGGCCGCGCGAAAGGAACCCCATTGACCACAAAAGCCGGTACTATTGGACAACCCGCAGCAGACCCCAGCTATTGGCTCGACCTCCACCGCGAACTGAAAACCCAACTCCAAGCTGCGCGCTCGTTGCTCAAACGGCGGGAAAGCGCCTCTACCGCTCAAGCTCAACACACCATCTCCGCCGAGGCCAAAGCCAGTCTCGTGCGAGCAGCAACAACTATCGCGCAACTGGACGATGGACTCCAAGCCATCTCCGCCGCGAGCAAAGGCGACGAGGGCGGGTGGGGAGGAGCCAAACGGCTCGGCGAGGGCGAGATACGTCGGAGACGAGACCTGGTAGGCTCCGCGAAGAAGGAAGTCGAAGGGCTCGAGGGCGTGTTGAAGAGTATGGCGACACAATCGGCCAAAGCAGGTGAGGGCGCTAGCAGCAGTAGTAGTACGATGATGAATACATCTGCGGCTGCGACAACACAACAAAAGTCGGAGTTGTGGAGAGGGACTTCGGCGGCTACTACTGCGAAGCCTAGTGGACGGGTATTAGGAGGGCCGTTAAAGGAGACGGAACGAACGAGGGAACTGGATAACACGGGCGTGCTACAGTTGCAGAAGCAGGTGATGCAGGAGCAAGAGGAAGATGTGCTGAGTCTGGGCAAGACATTGGCCAAGTTGAAGGATATGGGAATCCTCATTAATGAGGAGCTGACGGTACAAAATGAGATGCTGGGCGTGATTGAGCAGGATGTCGAGAGGGTGCAGAGCAAGATTGACATTGGCAGGAGACGTATCAAGAAGATTAGTTGAGACTTGTCACAGGATGGTGGAGGACAAGGTCCCATTGCACTTCTGCTGCTGCGTTCAAGCGAGCCTTCTTCTATGCTGCCTGTGTATGAATATCTATCTGTATTTGATTGCGGTGCAAGGCCAGTCTGAAGTCTTAACAAGTGTCGGTGTAGTACTGATTCTCGCACAAGTTCAGTTCTCGAGTACCACCAGCGTCTCACAATCTCACTCTCCCATCTTCAGGTCTTCCACCAAACCACTTCGAGAGCACTGAACCACTCGCTTCATTGTCTTGCATCCACTGTGGTGTTTTGAACGCACTTCCAATCTTCTTCACAAACTCCGGAGTCTCGACGGACGTGAAAGTATTCTGTAATCGTTCCCCAAAATCCTGGTAAAAGTGCCTTGCGCTATCATCCTCTTCCTCTTCTCGCTGGTTCGTAATGGCGTTGAACTGTCTGTTGGCTTCCCTGGTATTATCGTCGCGAAAGGCAACGGGCCGCTCTCCACCACCACCACGTTCACCTTGACGCTGTGCGATTCTTGCCGACCTGCCAGCAGCAGCATCAGCAGCAGCAGAAGAAGATGTATTGTTGGCTTGCTGCTCCAAGTCCAAGGATGCCCCACGCGTCATGAGACCAAGCAAACTACTGTCAGCACCGCGGGATTGTAGTTCGCGATCGACCAATGCTTTGCCTTCTCTCCAACCTCCGGTCCCGAACCCGGATGGGTTCTCCTCACTTTCGTCCTCGAGTACACCAAAACCAAACATGTTTTTCGTCTTGCCATAGACGTTGAAAAACGTTGCTAGGACCGGTAGAAGCAGAAAGCAGGGGAAGAAGCGGCTGAATCCCTGCCCAAGAGGTGTGATGTCCAGGAGCTTGCCTAGGAACTGGCTGAAGGAAACGGTATTAGAGCAATCTCAAAGCGTATTCGTGGAAGGCGCACTCACAAGAACATTGTCTTCTCGAATACAGTCGGGGGCAGCATTGTCACGAAGTTGTAGCTCAGGGGCACAGTGACTGGATACTGATCAGCAACTCATCCTCTTTTTTCAGAGGAGAAAGGTCATCACGACACGGGGCTTTCTTACGCTTTGCGACTTGCATCGAATACCAGCACGCGCTCTCTGCATAAGTCTGCCGCTTGACGAGCGCACGATTTCCCCAGATCTTGACATCTGTTATGGCGTATAACGCCGACGCGTCCATGTACAACAACCAGAGAGCAGCCATCAATTGGCCCCCGATGTTGACGGTCCATCCACTCTTCGAATGTGGATGATGCACAACCGTCAGGCCGATTACCTTCATGAGCTATTAGCTCCACAATCTACTGTCTCGCTGAAGCAAAGCCTGGTGCATGACATGCAGGAAACCTTATGTAGTTTGACTTACCGATAGTTGCGGCGCAAAGGCCTTGATGATTTCACTCCAGACAATCAACACTGAAGCCAAGGCGAGCACTGCAGCCAGAGCTATACGTAATGCAGGGACGACATTCATGTGCAAATGGTACCGCATCGTGGGCGTTAGGAGCACAAAACTCCCTCCGGAGCCGCCAGATGCGAACTTCAGTTCCTTGGTGGTTGCTGAGTCTACTATCGCCTGAGTGTCGCATGCTCTTTGCACTAGGTGGTTCCATTCGTCTACAAAGCGCGCTTTCCTGTGTCGGGCACGCTTCACCTTGCGCGTGAGATCCGCCAAATACCTGTCCGTTATGACAGCCGGTATGCTGGCGTTGGTGGCCTGTATGGTCGCAGCTACTCCCGATCGTGCATCGGGCACGCTGGCGAGCTCATCTATCCATTCTTGTTGCTCTTTGCTTGCGCCGCTCTTGTGCTTTCCCAGCTGTGCCACTGTACACTCCAATCGCTCCAGCACCTCTTCCGCATCGTCGAGCTTGTCTTTGATCTTTGGAGCCTGTGTGTGCAGAAATCGCAAGCGAGCGGTCACTTTGGCGTTTCTGAACAGCCGTCGGGGCATTGCTACCAAACCATGGCCCATGAGCCCAATGGCCAGAATCAAGCCCCAGGTATAAGCCAGAGCCATCACAAGACCTTTGATGCTCGCCACATGAAAGCCATTCTCGAAGATGAAGTACACCAGTCCGAGGAGACCCGTCGATAGCACGATGATCTGATAGCGCAGATTGGATCGTACGGAGTCAACCATGCGTTGGCGCGTGTCCCGGAAGCCGGAATCGCAGTACTCGCCCAGGAGAGGGAGGATAAACCATGTCAGGACAAAGGTGAGCCAATATGCGATGCGCCAGGCCACCAATGTGGCTCTTTCCGGGAGCCACAAGGCAGTGGAGGTGCGCGTCTCGGCGCAATCGATGGGGACCAGAAGGACGATGGAACAGGGCAAGAATAGGGCCAGGAAGACGGGCAGCAGCAGCCATTGCGGAGTGTGTCGAAGGGGAAGATAGTGGCGGATGGCCAGAATACAAGCCAGTGCGACGACCAGCAGCGCAGTGACGGCGAAGATGTTGGAACCCGTTGAGGAGGAGGAGGAGGAGGAGGAGGAGGCGGCGGCGGCGGTGACGGTGACGGCGGTGACAGCGGTGGTGATGGTCATACTGGGCCCGCCTGAGGTGGTGCTGGTGTACCGGGTGTGTGAGTGTCGGGGTTGTCTCTAGACTCTCAATATGTGCAGTTCAGGGCGGATTGCGCCACTACTCGAGTCTCCATGTCTGATGTCTGTCGGCCGGTTGGCTTCGCAGATGGAGCGACTCAGGCCGCTTCCGTCGTGAAGTTGCTGGCTCTCCTCCTTGAGGCTTAAGGTATGCTTTGGTAGGAGGTATCATGTATGAGCCTACACGAGCTTATTGTGGACGGCAAGGCTGCCCTGATTCATCCCGAATGACGACGACGCATTTCACTTATCTCAGTATACTCAGACTCGCTAGTAGTAGATTGAGGTTAGCCTAACGGACCGCAGGCGGGCCGCGCTTTAGCGTCCGTATCAGTCAGTCTACCTAGAGAGTCTGAGGGCTTTTAGTAATTGGCTTGGTGCAGCTGCTTTAGTGTGAAGGGCGAGCCCTTTTGGAGATATGCCCTAGTCGATATAGTATTACGTGCATTACGTAAGAGCCCCTAACTAGGGCTAGGCTGCTGCGGCCTCCGCCTCTTTTCTCTCGTCGCCCGCGACCTTTAGACAGCTTTCCTTCCCTATCGTACTTGCTATATTAATACTATAAACTCCTATATATACGTTGTTCTTCCCGTAACAATAAGTACAATCAAAACAATAGACCAAGAAATCCTAGACGCTCCCCCGATATAGTACTATACCCTACCGTAGCCTATAGGGAATCTAGCGGATCTACTAGAAATACTAACGGAGATAATAGACCGGTTGAACCTACGCCTAGGAGGATTGGAAGCCGCTATAAGGAGCTAGGAGAACGCCTAACTCCTACCGTAGATAGGACCCGCTCCGACCGCGGCGGTACCTACTTATTCTAGAGTAGACAACGCTACTATATAGTAGCTATTAGTAGCTCTTATAGCCTCGTAGTCTACCCGAGAACCTTCGGGCCCTAGAGACTAGAAACCTACTTATTAGGATAGCAAAACGGATACCTTTCGTAATTACCTAATACGCCTATAGAGCTCCTATTACGTACGTAGCGCCTATAAACTACTTCTCTCCGTCGAATACTATTAGGATACGATTTATAATACCCTCCCTATACGAGAAAGAGCGCGGATACGATATTTCTAGGAATCTAGAGTCGTAGGGTTAAAGGAACCTACGCTATTTTTTAAGTAACTCGATACGGTCTTTAGGGATAGTAATAAAAAGGCGAAGGCCTTAGAATAGCTATCTTATCTAAAACATTCGATCGGATAACCTTAGTACGAATACTAACTCGATTTCGACGGGCTCCTTCTTATAGTAGGAGGAGAGAGTTTTTCCTATAAAGCTAAGATAGGATATCTAAAAAACATCTTTTCTAACCCCGCTAAGTTATATACGGCCGCTATACTAAAGTATACGGACTACTACAAGTTCGCGGACAAGGTAGAAAGAATTATAACTAACCTAGAGGATACCGACTAGTTCAAGATTTCTAATAAGAAATAGAAGGAAAAAGGAAAAGACGTATCCTCTTCGAATACCCTACTATCCGCCCGCGTTTTAGCGTATTCCTCGAACCGAATTAATACCGATAGGGATACTATTATAACCTCTACCCGAACGGGTAGATCCCGATCGAGAAACTAAGGAGATCGCCGAGGAAACAATAGGAACGCTAGTAATAGTAGGAACAAACAAAGAGCGAAATAGGTCGATATAGCGGAAAGAGACCGCCGCCGAGAAGCAAAGCTCTACTTCCGCTATAGAGCGAGTAGATACCGAATTAAAGAATATCTATATATATTAGGACTTATACCGAACATATATATAGAAAACCGATAGATAGGCCGATATAGCCTATAATAGCCCGATAAGGACTATACTAACTCAAGAAAGCCTAGATAAGCCTAATACGACTCAAGAAGGTTTATAAGAGTTATATACCGCCTAAGTAAGGCTAGACCGAGCCCTCGGACCCGGGCAAAGGACCGAGATATTCTAAATTAGATCGGAGGGGCCTAAGACGCCCTCCGATCGGCTATCCTATATAGATATAAGGGGAGAGTACCCTATAGGTTCTTCTCCTAAGCGATTCGAGTAGTATTCTTCTACTAGATACTTTAGCCTATACATCTTATCCTTTTATATACGAATCGCTTCTTCTTATTATATAACGAAGTATCTTTATAATAGTACTAAAGGCTACTACCCGTTCCGGGTCTACTATATAGGACTCGGTATTAATTAATACCCCCTCCGACTAAGAGTTAGCTATTTAGCTCGAAGCCGAAGAAGCCGAGGCGGCTAGAACTTAATAATTGCTAAAGTTGAGTATCGCCCGCGAAGAATATACTAAGGTGATCTAGAAACTCAAAGAATCGGAGGTAGCGATCCAAAATTCCAAATCCTTATAGGTATACCCGTATCGGATAGACTTAGGGCTAGTTCGGGCTATCCTAGCCTATTAATAGTACTATTTATTCTAAAACCGCGCAATCCCTATATATTCGAAGGAAAGAGTCGATAAGACTAGATTAAATAGCGGGACGACTACGAAAGGATCTTCCGAAGGGCGCTAGCGTACTACGTAGACCCGGCTACGAGGATCGAACTTAGAGAAGAATAGATAGCGACCGAACAACGGTCCTAATAGAGCCGTTATATAGACTCCCTTCGGTCTCAACCGGTATATACCGCCCCGTTATAGTCCGACTTCAAGGAATATATACTTAATACGATAGGTACCCCCTAGGAACGAAGGCAAATCGCCTACGACGTAATCAAAACGATCGAATAGAACTTTAGAACCCCGACCGAGCTGCTTACGGACCTAAAGGAACACTAGGACGAGCTAGGTACCGATAACGAACGAACCAAAGTTATAGAATTCAAAAGCGCCCTAGACGGACGGATCAAACACCGCCTTAACGTTAACCTTACTACGTTCTCTACCGTTACCGCCCTAGAGGAGGCCGCTAATATATACTAGAGGGCAATCCTAGCGGAACGGGATACCTATAGTAGAGATAAACGGGATAACAAACGAGGACGGTTAGATACGGCCGCGAACGAACCGGCTAATTAGGCGAAACGATCCTAGAGCTACTCTAAACCGAGTTAGTCGTCTACTACGGAGCGACTAAGGACGGGCGAGACTAGACTACTACCGAAATACTACGAATACGGCGAAATAGGCTATAAGAGGCCGGAATGCCCTAAGAAGGCGGGCGGGGATAACAAAGGGTCCCTAAAAGCTAACCCCGCCCCTTAGTACTCCGAGTAGCGGGATAAGTAACTTACTTAGAGGAGTAGCGGCGCAATACAGAACTATACGGACGTAGGTCTAGGGTTATCGGACCGTATAAGCTAATCAAAGTTAAGGTTCGGCTAGAAGGGCCGATAGGACCTTGGAACGTCCGAGCCTTAATCGACTATAGCGCCTAAACGAACTTCCTTAATAGCGTAGTAGTAAAGGAAATAGGCTATAAACTAAATCGAGAAGATAATACTCGGTACGAAACCTTAAACGGCTAATCCCTATTAGTTTCGGGTTAGGTAAAGGTCCCCTTTAAAGTAACGGCTAGTAATAGGTCGAAACGGGGCGGACTAGCTAAAGTAGCCGTAGGAAGAATCTATAGTTTCTAAATAATCCTCGGTATACCGTAGTTAGAACAATAGAACCCTAATATTAACTTTCTAGCTAAGACAATTGCTTAGAGAAAGCGAAATAGATATAGATAGTCT
>JH792542.1:1133-18124 GCA_000291705.1 Sphaerulina populicola P02.02b
ATTCGTAAAGGCGTCGTACGCCAAATCGTAAAGAAGTTCGCAAGATTTCGTTTTTTGCGCGACGCTGTAGTTCTCTATCGTAGGAGGTCGTAGGGAGGTTAAAAATTAGATAGTATAATAATACTGCTTCGGCGCTATAACCTAAATTCGTCAAATTAATAGAATAGTAAAGCCGTAGTATATACTATTAGTATAAAAAAGTCGACACCGTAAATCGTAAAGAAGTTCCACCAAAGCGACGCCCAAAAGCCCTCAGACCCTCCTACTACTGGATTTTGGGGGCGGCTTCTTATTGGCTAAGGGAAGATAGCGGAAGTTAAACTAGGGGCTATCCCTATCTAGTAGGAAGGAGCGTCTGAGTTCACTGAGATAATAGGGGAGCGCGCCAGCCCGATCGGGGTGCGCCCGGTTGCGGATGCGGGCAGCGGTTTATATTATTCCATGGCACGGAACGAAGATAATAGCGTAAACGAAGGCGTAAACGAGAGCGCAAAACGAGAGCGTAAATCAACCCAGATCTGGAGCTCCCTAGAGTTGCTTACTGTTCACAGATCTCGACTACACAATCGAGCACATACATGTAGGTCATAATCATAACGCCCTATTGCCCGCCTAATGTACCCTAGAGCATAATGTCGGACCCGAGCCATATTATGCAGACAAAACAACAAAGTCGGTGTATGGTTTGTAGCAAAACACTAGAGAACTTCAAGCGATGGAAGGGCTCAGACCAGGCCGCCGAATGGATCTTTGGTCACACTCACTACTGGGACGTTCACATTCTCGTCTGCGTCGACTATACCTACCTAGTGTTGAGCAATCAGAGACACAACGGAAGCTCAGTCGACTTGAGTGTCCATACTGCAATCTAGTAGCTCTCATGTTCACATGATTTTGCGGACTAGATCCCAAGTCTCGTGAAATGTGATCTCTGATATGAGCTGCCTAGTAGGACACCGACAGGCTACCTACTACCTCCTAGGAGGTACTGTACCGTGGACTTTGACGATGAAACTCTAGGCTGCAGGTGAACGACCATTGGCGCCAAGCTTCTTCTGATCCTCTGCGACGAAGCAATGATGAACGCCATGGACGGAGTCGTCGACAGACCCTGCGACGTCGCCAACGGCAAAGGCATTGCTCTGCTTGGTGCAGGCACATCCGCTTACGTTGAGCTTCTCGACGATGGGCTCGTCGTGAAATCCCCTTCGCCTGGTAGAACGAGCGCGTCAAAGCCAAACAGATCTGGAGTGTGAGGCACGCGTCCACTTCAGATTTCAGGAGCGTCTTACCAAGGATGACTATACCAGGAGATTCCTCACTGGACTCGAGATGTCAGACATGATATTGGACTGTTGGCTTCTAAGGGCCCATCCAGCTGAGGCGGTCTTCCAACGAGTTCTCGCGGGCGGGTTCTGCATCTCAGTGAAGCATACCTAGCACAGCAATCGATCTGATTCACGACGGACAATCACGGGAGAGCCCGATCCGGGCGGTTTACGGCTTCCGGATGCGAGACTGACTTCAGGTTTCTATAGATGTCTCGACTTCCACCCTTACAGATCTGATAAGTTGTCGTTTATCTACTAGGAGGTACAAGAACGGTAGACTCAGGTACAAGAACGGTAGACTCTACCGCTAGGACAGGCACAGATGATTGCGACGCACTAGTAATAGGGCTCCGAGGTATTCCTAACCAAGACTGTGATCATAGTGGACTTTTACGATATTCGTCTCAACAGGACGTCTACATTATTCGAGCTGGATAGGGATTGCTCCCTGCTACTGTTGGGACCGACAAAGGCCTGCGATGGAAGATGACAACCAAAGTTCACTACCTACATGTACCTTACATGTACATGTAATTCTGTGTATTTTTGATGCTGTAGGAGGTAGTAGCACGTCATAAGGTATAATATCCCGGAGCTAGGCTGTGTCCGCACGCTCGCTCACATCTGAGAGCTTCTGCTGGCTTCTGCCACTCTATGTTGATTGCAGCGCAGCAGTGCACACATTTACGATAGAGATTTCGCTAGTAGAAGAATATGTATGTGTTATGAGTCCATTGCAGAATTGAATTTGTTCATCTCTATGTTCGTTATATAAAAGCATGTCTGAAGAGGAAAGCAAAAATTCGTCACTCCTGATATCAATCATCGGTCAATGAAAGACAGTCTTTGAAAAAGTTCTTCCGCAGTCGCAAAGCGGTCAATGACAGAAAAAAGGGAATGATGTCGCCGCAGTCCGAAAGCGGTCAAGAAAACTCTTATGACAACCCAGTGTTCCACTTCGCGATGGCTTGTCCCAGCGGCTTGCCGATACTCTTTCCAAAGTTTCCTATATAGTTTCCGGGTGGCCCGTAGTTGCAAACCGTCAAGTACGGAGGCACGTTACTGCCCACATTCGCGAGACCCGTCCCCGAGCAGTCCGCCACGAAACACCCAATGGTGGTTGTGGTGCTCCACACCACCTGAGTGAAATGCCCAAAAGAGCCAAACTTGCTCATATCGGGCTCCTGGCCATAATAAGAGGGCAGGTAAGCATTGAACTCACTACCGTACCAGAGATCGGTGATGACGGAAGTGATATTGTTGTCCTTGAGTCCTGCTGCAATGTTTTGGCCATAGGCGCTGCCTCCGATGGAAGTGTTGTGTTGGAAATAGCAGCGTTGGGCGAGAGTCTGAGCGTACCCGGCCAGGGTAGTGTCCCAGGTTACGTCCGGCGCGGAATGGTTCCTGCGGTGGATGTTGTGGTGGAGGACGGCGCGTTGGGCAAGAGTCAAGGGAAGAGTGCCTGTAGGGCTGGCACCAGAGCTCGTGCTGCTTGACCTTGTGCTAGTCGAAGTGGTTCTCGAAGCGGTAGTCGTGCTGGTTCGTACACTTGTAGTGCTCGACGTGGCGGTGGATGTGTGTCTCATTCTGGTTTGACGTTTCTCGTGGATCTCTTGGACACCCTCTGGAGTGAAGAGCAGCGCTACGCCTGCTACAGCTTGGATTTCATTGTGCTCCACCAGCTGAGCTGGCAGTGCAAGGGCAGTGGCTATCAGAGTTGCGAATGGATAAATAAGATGCATAATGATGAAGTGCGTTGTTCCACGTTGTATAGGACAAGTCGATGGCGCTGTGAGAGTCAGAATGTTCCTTAAGCAAGGCTCTTGCAGACACACACACACACACACACATATATATATATATACATGCAATACATCCTACTAGATTGGTGGATCGTGGGAATTGTGTCTGCGTGACATCTCGTCAGTGGTCCCAAATCGAGCCAACAAACAGCATCCCCATCATGCAGTGGGTTAGCTATCGACACATACCATTCTGGATTCGTCAGATGATTGCACACACGAAATGGTACATCTTTGTCTGAGTGGCGATTTTGGTCGAACCCGCAACATTCTCTGACCAATCCTACCACGATGCGGTCATTCTGATAGCCTACGTCCTTGACAACTTACGACCCTGGCGGAATACGTTTCAGCCGTTCGGAGGGATAAGTGGAATTCGGGGCGCCACACCCATCAAGAACCAAGGTAGGTATGTAGGAGGTATTCGAGCTGATGAGTAGAGAACAATGATTCCCTTTCTTCACGACACTCACGTGCTGGCGATCAAGCTCACGACCTAGCTTTGAGACGCCCTGCAGCATTCGAGACTTCTTGTGGAGATACGCGTAGGAGTATGATCGGCAAATGCCCAGCCAATCATAGGAGTGATAGCGATCAGGTGATGTGGTTGTCTCAGTTAGAGAATCTCTCCATGCGAAACGCCAATCGGAGGATAGGTAGAAAGCAGATGAGGCGCAAGAACCAGTGGTTCACGCGAGTGAGACATTGTACCGTTTGCGGCCAGACGCGTGTAATCAAAATCCTCCACAAAAGTGGACGCCGATGCCAAGCTTTGCGGCGCCGTTGACGTGAGCAGACAATGCCATGGGGATACAGAGCTTGACAGGTCTGCCAAGCGTCAACACTGCCCACAACATTGGTGCCAGCGGGGCCGAATGTGCTGGTTATGTCTTGTAACGTGCCTAGGTCTGTGGCCCTCGCCTTTCCTCAAGCAAAGTCGCGTGAGATGCGCGCTGCCCGCGCTAGCCGACGATGGATCTGCGCTGCTCGTCTGGTTCAAAGGATGTAGATATTTCGATCGATCGCGACGGAAAGAGCTTCACATCCACAGTGGTCGCAACGCGAAGGGCGTGGAACACTCGAGCCGTTCACTTGCCACAAACTCAACGGGGTATTTGGCCGGCGCCGTCGCTATCGAACGAGTGGTCGGCGAGAGAGAGCAGCAGTATAGGCTTGGGGCTTGAGGCCTAGGGCACAGCTGCGATCCGTGATACATGGAAGTACACTTATCCGTCGCGGACGAACAGGCACTCGTTCTGTGACAACGAGCCAACAGACATCAAGTCATCCAGCTTGGTTTCTCTTCTTCGGCGCCAGATTTCTTCTCCCATGGCTTCTTCCTCGTCTCAAGTTGCGTCTCTGAAGCCTGCCCTTCCAGAACAGTGTCTGGAATGTCCTTGATGCCAGGAATCGGCTTTCCTTCTGCAATCATATCGCAAATCTCAGCAAAGCTCGCAGGCTTAGGGGCATTGCCCATGCCTCCATCGTCGGCGGGCGGAGCTGGCGCTGCACATTCCTCCACCAGCCCGTTGCCGTCTCGCGCCTCTACCCAGTTCTTGTAACCATCGAAATCGACAGGTATTCCCGATTTGCGGGCGTAGTAGTAGCACTTGGCGCGGAGAGTGAGATGGGCGACCTGCTGGGGATCTTGGGCTGATGAGCCCAGGATAGCTGCCAGACCTCCTTGGAATTCCTGGTCGCCAGCCCAGTCGTACGCATCCAGCTGGCGGTACAGCGGAGTGTTATCGATGCCGCCGCTCACCACATCTGTGGCCATGCTGTGATGTGCTTCTCTGTTCTGTTCTGCTCTGTGGTGGTGGTGGTGGTGGTGGTGGTGGTGATGGTGATATGAGATGCTCGTTGAGGCTGCGGGGAGTAGAGAGATCGAGCGAGCTGCCAAGCTGAACTTTACATAAGGTCAGGTACCTGCCCTACCTAGCCTCTAGGTACATGTACCTTCTAATTCTGACAACACCACCACCACCACCACCACCTCTGCTGGCACCTCACCCACCACCCATCCCTCACCACGCAACGCAACGCGACAACCATGTCCGAGTACATTGGGTCGCGCATCTCGCTCATATCCAAGTCCGACATCAAGTGCGTCGTCTCTCTCCCTCCCTGCACCACGTAGCATCGCTGCACGCGCGCGCCCACGACGGCTGCTAACAGGCAGGCCGCCCGCCATTGCAGATACGTCGGCACTCTCAAATCCATCGACAGCGAAACCGCCACCGTATCACTGCAGGATGTGCAGTGTCATGGCACCGAAGGCCGCAAAGGCGATCCCTCCCTCGAGGTCCCCGGATCCGACACCATCTACGAAGGCATCGTCTTTCGTGGTAGCGACGTTAAAGACCTGACTATTCTCGCCCCGCCGAAAGAGAACCGCCCGCCGCAGCCGCAGATGCCCAATGATCCCGCCATCCTCGGAGTACGTGATGCCTTCTATACCTACTCTCCCCTCTACTTTCCCTACCCATTCTACATGATGAAGCATTTGGATACAAAATATAACACGCACCGAGAGCGCAAAACCATGTGGATATCTCCGTTGCCTTCCTTCTGATCTAGACTTCACCTACGCACCAGCATCCTGAGTCGCGCTGGCAGTGTACGTGCTGATTAGACCGTTATAGTCCTCCGAATCTCACCATCAGCAACCGGCCCCACATCCACCACCACAGCAACAACAGCATCAGCCGCAACAGCCGCAGCAGCAACCTGTACAATTCCGAGGCCCAGCGCCTCCGTATCAAGGACACCAGCAGCAGTTTGGATATCCTGGCCCACCGCCTGGACAATTCCAACAGCCACCGCGATTCAATGCTCCTGGTGGCGCCCATGGCTTTCCCGGACAGCCTGGGGCTGTGCCTGGTTACGGCATGAATCTCGGAGGTCCGCCGCCTCCTGGGTATGGGCCTCCAGGACAGTTTTATGGTCCGCCAGGACAGGGATTTGGACCTCCAGGACCTTTCCCGCCCCAACAACAGCAGCCCATTGGTCCTCCTGGAATGAGCCAGCAGCGTCCTCCTCCACAGATGCCGAACCAGCAACAACAGTCGCCCCAGGCACCGATTGGCAGCAAGCAAAATACTCCTCGGCCCACGCCTTCACAAGCCCCAGAAGCGCCGTCCGTGCAGCCTCCGCAGAGCCGACCTGCCGAGATGTCTACCACACCGGTCCCATCTAGCGCGAGCGGTCCACCACCTCCACCGGTCGAGTCGAAGCCGTCTGCTGCTGCTGCGAAAGCTCCTTCCGAAGCTACCAAGGCTCAGACGCAAGCACCGCCACCTGCTGCGTCAAAGGCTGCAATGAGGACGAGCAACAGAGTAGCTGTTCCCCTTGCAAGTCCTGCTGCGGTCAAGCAACACCCACGAGCAGCGCCCCCAGCGGGCCCAGTTCCAGCCCCTGCGCCGGCCAAACAGCCATCACAGACGCAATCGCAACCACCTGCGACAGCTACAGAAGCTGCAACAGCCGCTGTTGCGGCCGCTATGGCCAAACTCGGCGCAGTCAACCAGCACGCCGGGGCAATGGATAATTTGTCGCAAAAGGTGAATCAGATGAGAGTGCAAGATGGACAAGGAAGAGGCCGAGGCTCAAACCGTGGCCGAGGGGCTACACGGGGAGGAAGACGCGAGAGTCAGCCGAAGACAGTGGACGTGCCCAAGGAGGACTTTGACTTTGAGAGCGCCAATGCGAAGTTCAACAAGCAAGAGCTTGTGAAGGAAGCGATTGCCTCCGGCGAACCCATCGTTAGCCCAACGAACGGCGATGCAACTGACCCGCTTGCGTCCGCCACGAATGGACACCAGGACGACGATGTGGTCATCCCAGCAAAGGAGAAGGGGTACGACAAGAAGTCGTCGTTCTTCGACAACATTAGTAGCGACCTCAAAGATCGAGCTACCTTACAGCAGACCGGCGAATTTGTCGACGGGCGTGCAATGCGTCGCGAAGAACGTTCAAAGAATATGGACACTTTTGGACAGGGATCCATCGATGGCGGCTTCAGAGGTCGCGGCCGTGGACGAGGCCGTGGCTTTGGCGGTCGAGGCCGTGGTAGGGGTGGCTTCGATGCGGGTCGCGGAGGATATGAAAATTCCAACGGATTCCGGGGTCGAGGGCGAGGTGGATACGAGGCAGCGGCAGTCTAGGATGATCTACCATCTACACATCCGTCCTTGACTAGATTAAGCCGCCTTCCTGAGAAGAAACACACGCCAGATGCGTGAGATATGTGATTTGTACTATAGCGTCCGGAACAGGCATCGAAAAAAGCTGCCTGCATGCCTGTCTATTTATATTGGGAGGGCATGAGAATATCATCGTCGAGGACCTACTATCAAACTCAGGTAAAAGTCATCATGCCATCATGCTCCTCGTATGTGTAAGAAATTTCCTGAGCTTCACATGCCATTTTCCAAGCCTGAACTGGGGGAATACCCTCTTTCCATTCCAGCGTGCCCCTTGATTCCCAGATTCCTCATCATCTTGACGTTGCAGCTCAACTCTCCTCTACCGAAGGAAGCAGCAGTCCGATTGAAGAGCAAGCAGTAAACATGCATGTATACCAGGGTACTATTATAATGATTCTCAATAGGACGCGAAGCAAAAATACGATGGATAGATAGATAGATAGATAGATAGATTGGTAGATAGATAGATAGCAGCAAGACGTCCAGGGAGTAGGTATTAAGTAGTACAAGTATATGTATCCTGAATAATACAATAAGAATGATACCGAGACTAGAAGGCCAGACCTCGTCTAGGTAGCCGCACTGGATAAGATAGAATCTCTCGGCTTGGTATACCTCCTAAGCGAAGGTGAGGGTCCAACGAGCAGGCTGGTCGGGCGAAAGTTGGGCCGCGTGTGCTATGGTGCTTCGGGCGTCGGGCCGGTGCCGTACCGTGGTGTCGGCTACGGTTCCCGGCGCTCCAACCCTCCAGCCAGGTACACCGTAACAACTTCATCAACTCACATTTGATTGAGAGCTTATTCGACCAAAGTCCAGCATGCTAATCGAATAGTTCAATACTAGAGCATCATGCCATGCGAATACTCGTCGCTGTTTTCATTAAAAGATTCTGTAAATTACTACGACTCTGTACAAAGTATCATATTCAATTATTCTGAAGCGCTCCATTGGACTGTGACCTGGTGTTCGAACGGGCAACTCCAGTTGCATTCTTGAAGTTTCCGTCTTCAACCTTCTTGGGGTCGACGCTAATCCCCATCTCGCCACGCTGGTGAGTCTTGGCCATTCTTTTCAGGGCTTCTTCCGTCAGACCTTGGCGGAACATGCGCTCCAGCACATCTTTCTTGCGTGTCTTGTGATCCCCGATACTGATGACAACTCCAGCGGCGATATTGCTCGTGATGGAGAACGAGAGAATCGTGGCAGTCAGTGCTGCGGGTCGGACATGGTAGTCGATGGACCAAGTACAAGTCCCCAGCGCAACTTGAAGCAGACTGTGGCAGTCGAGAAGGACCACAGCCGCAACCATCAGTCGCAGAGGAAATGCATGATGTGTTGCGGTTTCATGCGGCTTATAAAAAGTATGACTCTTGTTGAATTTTGCTTGGTGGTATGCCAAACGCTTCTGTTGTCGGACGCTGAGAACAGAGTACTCTGCCATTTCCTCCCTGTCCACAAGGTCGTCCAGATCGGTACTATCGCTGGCGCTTCTGCGTCGTTCAGGCAGATCATTCCGATCAACCAGCCCCGGCATTTCTTGTTGCTTGCGGAGTTTCCATGTCAGGTGGTGATAGTGCGCGATGAAGCACATGTGATACGTGTCCACCGCACGAAACGGTGCAAGGCCATCCCCCATCAGGGCAAATAATGCGACCAAGACCAGATCAATCACGTTGATGATGTAGTCCTGGCGCCCGCCAACATAGATCCATCCAATCAAAGCGAAGACCCATGCGGCGCCAAAAAGCGTGACCAGTGTGGCGTATAGGGTAACGAAAGCGCCCAGGGGCTTACTGACATACTTTTTGAAGCCACGCATCGAACGTTTGAAACCCTCGCGCTTGGAGTGTAGAAGATGGCGCACGTGGTCGTTCAGCTCCGCCACATCTTCATCCGCCCAGCCGTCCAGACTGACTCCATGTGGCAGCACAGCGTAGTGAGAGTCGCTGAGCTGTGAAGATATGGACATTTTGCGCTGCAGCCCATCCTCGAGTTCGATCCCATCCTGGGCTGGTTCTTCGCCAGCGGGCACAGGTTTGCGAGGTATTCCGGGTGGTTCTTTGCGCGATGCGCGAGTTTCGGCTCGAGAGCGAGCTATCGCTTCTATATCGGCCGTGGGCCGTCGAGAGAGTTCATATGTCGGCCTGCGATTGACGAGACCGCCAAGATCCGGGACAAACAAGGAATTCTGTAGGTTCGTCAAGGTGCCTAATGTGCGGATTTCAGGGTCAACGAGATCGAGGAGATCGATCACATCGGCCTCGTACTCGTCTTCCTGCTGCCGTGAGTCCGGTCTGTCGGGTCTGAATGCGAGTGAGGTGTTGCTTCGGTATCGACTCAGCGCGGACGCCCTTCGTGACTTTTGGGCGGCGTGGCCAGCACTGTGCATAGCGTTGGCAGAAGCGCCCAGCCGTTCTGGTGACGGTGTACGAGTAGCCATGTCTCGCACATTCACACCCGGGGAGCTTGCACCAGTATCACTTCCGCGAAGCTCCGCAATTCGTGGAGCAATCACAGGCGGAGATTGTTGGCCCTCTGTAATGGTCGACATGTGGTTTCCGCCGTCTATTGTCCTCTGTCGAGACAGGTCCGCTGCTGCAGCAACGACATTGCTCGCAGGGCGCTGGGGTGCAGAAAAGCTCCTCCGTCTTCCTTCCACAGTGTCTTCGGCGGCGGGCTCGACGTGATCGCGAGTGTTTGGTGACGGACGCGATAGAGGCGTGGTCGTACTAGACGGAAGTCTTCGGATCCGAATGTTGGGAGGCGCTCTCAAGCTCTCGAAAGCTGGTGCTCCCGCAACATTTCTGGCCCCTGGTGTCCGGGTAGGCGCATTCGCCTGGTTGGTTGCGTCGCCAGCACGTCGGGATCCCGAGCCGAAATAATCCATGCTTCCTACAGAGTCAGATTAAGTATGCTTGCAGCAGCAGCGTGCGTGGTGTGTTTACGTCCTGGTCAGATGTCCAACACAGTGCACTGGGGGGAAGGGCGCCGGTCCAACCCTCGAAGCTCTGTTGTACGCAACTCGGTCGCTGCATCAAGGTAGGAATATGGACCAATGCTGCCGTGTCGCTCTGAGTAACTTCTCGCCGGGTTGATGTCAAGAACGTTATCTGGGGCGCAGGGGTGGCGGGTCAAACACGCGCTGTCTGGGGTATGGAGATGGAAATCGGCAGGGCAGTGGGATAAAATGACGGGGCGAGAAAGACGAGTGTGTGCGTGTGTGCGAGCGGAGGCGGGAGTCGTGAAGAAAAAAAGAGAGATAGCAGAAGGGCGAATGTTGGTTGCAAGGGAAGGAGGTAAAGGAGGTACCTACTAGAGACGACGCGGGACGGGCGGGCCCGGCCTGGAGCTTGGCGGAGGGGATCTGCGATGGCTGACGGCCTGACGCGGTGGTAGAATTGTAAATTAGCAGAAAACGGATGCCTGAGTACATGGCTGTATCTTGTATCTACAGACTACAGACTACAGACTACATATCCATCCCAGGCTGCTCCTCGGATGTCTCTGGCGTCTGCTACAGCGTCAATCTCCGACAGTCGCGCGCATGTCATAATTCATTTTATTTCCAGGTTACGCGTCGAGGGAGCGGAGCGGAGCGGGACAGTGACGTCGAAGGGCGACTGTCTTCCGGGCCGCTGACGGACATCAACCGACCGACCGACCAACCAATCAAGATGTGACTTTACCTCCTAGCGTATAAAGTTGTTAGTCACCCCCTACCTCCTGTTCCGCCCTTCCATTATTAAGCTGGAGGTTATGTTACCTCATGTACATTGTACATGCTGTGTATGTAACGATAAGGTAAGATAGAACTACATGTACCTCCTAGAACTACCTCCTAGCACCGAAGTGAACATCTAGACTTTTCTTCTCCGCATCCGCTCAGCTTCCATCCCGCACATTGGCAATCATCAATATTGAACCCTCACACTCACAGCACACACAGCCTTGTTCATCATGGCCAACATCCACACTCCTATCCCCAGTCTCAAGCTCAATGACGGGAACAGCATCCCGATGCTGGCCTATGGCACCGGCACTGCTTGGTACAAGACCGGTGACGAGTCGCAGCTGGACCAAACGTGCATCGACAGCACCAAGACTGCTATCGGCCTCGGCTACTCCCACCTCGACGGCGCTGAGGTCTACAAGACCGAGACCGAACTCGGTATTGCCATCAAAGAGTCTGGCGTGGCTCGCGAGAAGCTCTATGTGGTTACCAAAGTCATCACCGGCATTGCCGACATCCCTACTGCCATTCGCACGAGCTTGAAGAAGCTCCAGCTGGACTATGTTGATCTGTACGTCTCAGCCTTTCTTTTTTTTCTTTTTTTTCTTTTTGTTGGTTATCCAAACTCATTGTATTCCGTGGCAATTGACAGTTTCTGGCTGATCAGATACTTGATCCATGCACCTTTCTTTGCCGAATCCCGCGAAGAGCAACAAGCCAAGTGGAAGCAAATGGAACAAGTCAAGCAGCAAGGTCTGGCCAAGTCGATCGGTGTCAGCAACTACCTTCCGGAGCACCTCGATGCTATTCTGGAAACTGGTACCGTCCCGCCTGCTATCAATCAGGTGAGTCCCAGGCAGTGTGCGTGAAGAACAGAACAGAACTGAACTGACCTGTCTGTCTGTCTGTCTTGTCATAGATTGAATTCCACCCTTACCTGCAGCACTCGGATTTGCTCGCCTACCACAAGCAAAAGGGTATCGCGACATCCGCCTATGGACCGCTCACTGCAGTCACCAAAGGTGCCCCCGGTCCTGTTGACGAAATCTATGCCTCGCTGTCGAAAAAGTACGGCGTTACTCCCGGCGAGATTGCACTCAGGTGGTGCATCGACCAGGACATTGTCGCTATCACGACCTCGTCCAAGGAGCAACGATTGTCCGACTACCTCCGTGCCATGACTTTCAAGCTCACCCCCAAGGAGATCCAGACCATCAACGAAGAGGGCGCCAAGAAGCATCTGCGTGGGTTCTGGAATGACAAGTACTCTGATGACGATCGCAGGTAGATGGATTGTCAAATATACCGTCATCTGAGCTGGAAAGAACTACATGTACCTTACCCAGCTTTGAATGCGAACGCCACCAGCAGGTCGTCATCCTGGAATCTCTTCCTTCCTCTCCCCAAAACCTCGCCTACATTCTACTTCGTCCGCCCCATGTGAGAACATTCTCAGGGAACGGAACCACTTCGCCTCAAGACTCGAAATGCGAGTATCTGGACTTGGCATCTCCTTCCAGTAACCTTATGCTCACAGTGCTGTATAGCTGCCGTGGCTGCTTTACTTGATCTTTATAATGCCGAAGCTCTTGCTGATGCCATACATAGATATCCCATGCTGTTGTGACGCGCAAACCTCTGTTGCCCCTTCAATGCCTGCCTGCTACAGACATGCGATTTGACTGTTCTAGATTGTCGCCTCATCTCGGCCTTTCTCTTCGTACGCTTCGATCGACAAGCTCTTTGATGATCTCCGCCTGTTACCGAGTAAGAAATGGGCTCATTGACGATTTCTCCTTCGCCAATCCCGTGAGGCTACTTACCAAGTCCTCAATTTTGTATGGTTTCGTTATCACATCCTGCATGCCGCTTTCGATCATCTCGTCCGTTTGTGCTCCCCGCACATTTGCTGTCACCCCCAGTATTGGTACATATTGTATTACACCTTGTTTTTCCAGATCGCGAATCGCTCGGGTTGCAGTGTTCCCCGACATCAGGGGCATCTCTTGATCCATTAGTATTACGTGAAATGCCTTGGCTCCGGATGGTGATTTCCGGACGGCCTCGACGGCTTCTTTGCCATTATTGGCTGTCGTCACAGCAAATCCTGTGGCGGATTAGTCCAGAACATGCTAGACCAATTGAGCACTCTCTCTCTCTCTCTCACCTTTTGCTTCCAGTTTGCGATGAACTATCTTCTGATTGATGATATTGTCCTCGACCAACAACACGCTGATACGAGAGTCAGTGGCCTTCGCATCTAGGCCCTCCTTTTGCTCCTCAGTCCGTGCCTCATCGCTGCGTTTTGTGACAACCTCCCGAGATTTCAGACTGACGCCAGGTTTCTCCGCTCGGGCAAGCTTGGGTCTGACGACCAAAGCGTCAGTTTCACGCTCTTCTCTTCGCGCCTCACTCTCGCTCTCCATCTCTGCGCGACCGACCTCGTTGCCATCGGTAGTATTATTTGACGCTTCATCCACTTGCTGCTGAGACGGTTTGGGTATCCACTCAAAAGGCTCTGGGCTTTCATGGTCAGATGGCGAAGCGATACCAAGCTTCTTGATCTGTTCGCGTAAGTGCTCTTTTCCTTCGTGTCCGTCAAATGCTTCGGCATCCATATCGCATCTTTTGACCTTGAAGAAAAAGCCAAACGTGCTCCCTTCTCCTTCTTTCGAGGAAACGCCTATCTCGCCGCCATGCAGATGACATATTTTCCGCGATATGTTGAGTCCTAGTCCACTGCCCCCATACACTTCTTCGGTTTTGGGCGTCGCTTGGCGAAATCGTTGGAAAAGTTTCTTCTGCCCCTCTGCACTAATACCAATGCCAGTGTCTTTGACTGCCACCAATATATACAGGGCGTCGCCGCTCCCCCATGCCTGACCGTTCGTGGCATCCATGCGGGAGGCGACACTCTCGCTTCGGAAGAAGACCACATCTGGTGGATAAGAATCTGGTTTCTCGATACTGGCTCCGACTGAGCATAATATGCTTTTTGAGCCTTCAGCACGAGCGCTAAACTTGATGGCATTGGTCAATAAATTGATGAGAACTTGTCCGATCCGCGGCATATCCGCCATTACGCTGCGAACATTGGACTCGGTGTAGGTGTCATCGATGCGAAAACTGAATTGCATCCGCTGCTTCCTCAACTCTGGTTGAAACATCTTCAGAGTCTGCGCGAGCTGATGGCTTGGATTCGATAGATTGGGCCTCAAGGACAATAGAGATGCATCCAGCTTGGAGAAGGATAATACATCATCCACGATATTTTTCTGGTGGTGGACGCACAGAGCTATAGTTTCGACTGCTTCCTGAATGATTTCCATATCGATTGTTTCGCTTGTCTTGTCGCGAACAGCATCCCCAATGTCCTCGGCGCAATGGAGCACTGCTGACAAAGGGTTGCGTATCTCATGACTGATCATGTCAATAAAGCGTTCCTGTTGCACTTTTCTATCCCGTGCTTCTTGGGCAGCTTTCCTCTCGGCAATCTCGGCGCTCTTCTCTGAGCTGATGTCGACGATACTGCAAATGAACCCGCCGCCCTCTTTTAAACTGACGTGCTGCAGGTTATCATGATCCAGTGGTGTGAGCAGCAACAGCCGCCACGGATGCGGCTCGCCACGAGCTCGAAACTCAGTGCGAAGCTCACGACCACCAGCGAAGGCCTCTTTGTACGCAGCCATTACTCGATCATAGTCGTCCGGATGTATACTTTGAGGCCAGCTCGTGAAGGCTTGTTCGTCGTTATCGAGCATTGTCGTCAAGTCGTAAAAGTGCTGGTTCACAAAGATAGCCCGGGCATCACGATCGAGTATAGCAAGGCCTGAAGGCAGAAGTTCTGCGAATCGTCTAAAGAAAGGATGCTCGTCCAGAGGAGTATTTTCAAGTTGTTGGATCTCACCATCAGCGGTATTTCTTCCACTGCGATTGACGACCGTGCCACTGCCATGTTCGCCAGACCCCATCTCCAGAGATCTGTACGACATAGGGCGGGGGAGTAGCTGCACCAGCACGGCGTTGTCACGCCCCAGCAGTGGACTCACAACGGCCGTGGAGGATTGCTTCAGGTCGCTCGAGGCGTCTCGTAGGATGTCGTGGTTGTGGATCTCTTTCGGTACTCCCCGCTCTCGCACACTCTCGATCACCTCTCGTGTTTCGGCCGACAGGGACGGCTGGTAGTGCTGCCCTTGCGCACGCATGCCCCCAATGACGGCCCACGCCTTGTTGTGGAAGATGGTGAGTTTCCTGTCCCAGAAGACGGCAGCCGGATAGGGCAGCGCTGCGATGGTGAGGGCGTATCCTCGCAGTTCACGAGGCCAGTCGAGAAAGCGGCCCATTGCACAATTCCGCCAGGTGGTGTCCGCACCGCCAGGCAGTGGATTGGCGGCGGCGACGTCATGGCCGTCCACATCGCCAGCGGGCGCTGCTGGAGCAGTGTGCTTCATAATGTCATGTCGATGGAGGGAGCCGGTTGCTGTCTGCCGGAGGTGTGAGTGCACGGCCGAGACCTTTCGATTGTCTTCTCAGGTACAGGTACAACAGTTTTGCGTTGGAATGTGTGGGCAGGCAGGCGCGAGAACGAGAATGAGGTGGCGATGACGTCTGCTCGCAGAATTTGGGCGTGTGATCTGCTCTGTAGCCTGACGGGAATGGAACCTTAGGTAATGTACCTAGGTACCTGAGTACCTTACCGAGGAGGTACACACATAGGAGGTACAGCAGGTGAAGTGAATGTCAGTCGTACATACCTCCTATAAATGGCGATACAGGGGCACCCCTTTTGATCGGCGCAAAGTGCAGTCGTATTCGGAGAATACCTATCTCCTACAGTACCTCCTAGGTGGGCTAGGTCTCGTCTCTCTTGTGGCTCCGGTACCTATCAAGCTGGTTGTCAATAGACCGTGAGACCATCGGGCCGGTCCGGCCGTGTGCAAACTCAGTGTCTCAGTCCAGACATACATGTAGGCGGTAGGAGGTACTGTACCGGCTGTCGAGATGAGTTTAGGGTGCGACATTGGAGTTCATGCCGCTAGCGAGGAGGTAGTATCCTGCAGGTACAGGCACGTTGCATGTGAGAGCCATGGACACATACAGCGGGCATGAAACCCAATGCACATAAAGAGGTAGTTCCTGAGAGTTAGTGTCCCCTGTTTGGTCGAATGCCTTGTGCATGAATCTGTCCCACAACTGCTGCTGAGGCAAAGGCCCTGGAGTGCCGCCAAAAAAAGTCGTTGCGCTGCATCTCGGCTACATGATCCTCAGCGAAGAGCTGATAAGCACCACTGTAGGCGAGAATACCAGTTTCCTGCGCGTCCGATAGCAGGCCGGGGAGTCTGCCAATACTGTTGGCCAGTTCCATGGCGAGCTTGCCACCTTCACGCGCTGCCATTGACAAAGCGGATGGTCCTGTAAGAGCTCCCTGTAGAAGACCTTCTCGCCAGCTGCGCCGAACCAAGTGACTATCACGCAACTCTCGACATGTCATTATGATGAGCTTGTTCTTGCGAAGAGAGCTGTTCGCGCGCGGTTGACTAGCCTCATCACCAGCAGCAGGTGGCACTGTTACGAATATGTAGGTAGCCAGTGTTGGGGTTGGTAAGGTCTCTTGGATCGCAGCTGGGCAGTATCAGTTCGACACCAGACGGACGAAATACATGTAGCTGACGACTGCAATATGGTGCATCGCGATACCTCCATTCTCTCTTTCTGAGGGACGTGCCGAGAGGCCAAATCTATAGTTGTTTCAATAAAGCACACGAATCACGATTAGTAAGCACTGCGGGCAAAGCGGGGAAGGTGAAGCATAGATTGATTGATATAGAAAAGGGTGAAAAAAGGGTGATAATCAATAGAGGTAAATAGTCGCTTGTTCTATATAAAGGGGGGGGAGTTGATACTCCTTATCTATTAAGAATCA
>JH792542.1:29141-65361 GCA_000291705.1 Sphaerulina populicola P02.02b
AATAATAATACTTCCCTATAAGTATCTTGTCTCCTAGAGACCTAATTAGTAGACTTTGAAAGTATACAGTTCTTATAAGTAATACTATTGTTAATTAGTTTATTACCCTATAATAAGACTATTGTTCTATTAGTTTAAGAAGGAAGTTCCTTAATAGCTTTAATAGATAGGTAGCCTAGTAGTCTGTACTATTAGTTAGGTATAGCTTCTAAAGGTTTCCTTAGTTTAGAAGATAAGATAGCTACTACTATAGCAACTAATAATAATAAGGGTTAGGGAAGATATTCTACAATCTAGTAACCTATTTTATATAGAAACAGCTTATAGAAGTGTAATTTCTGACTATACTTATCTCTAGTAATAAGCTTATTAGGGTAGTTAAAAGTATTATAGTATAGGTTAATCTTATTCAACTTCTAAAGTAAGACAAGGCTAGTAAAAAACTCGGGGATAAAGCGGGTATTAGTAAGGTAGAGGTTAAGGTTGTAATCATTCTTAGTAGATAGGTAGACAATAGCTTCTATAACTACCTTAGGTTAGTAGATATAGTTTCTAGAGATCAACTAGTCATCCTTAGTAGTAGGGCGTAATAAGATGATTCTGCATCTTATAGATTCGTTAATAATATAGACATTAGCTCTACTATTAAGCATAACTGTATAGTTTATATTGTCTTGCCTAAGGCTAGTAACTAATAGGTAGCTGTAGAACCCTCCTATTACTAATACTACTACTATCTTAGTTGGTTTGTCTAATGACTCTGACTTATTGGTTAATAGTATAGAAGTTAATAACTAAGTAGACTTCTAGCGGGTAATTGATTTTTCTATATTGTCTTTGAACCTCTTATCTAACTTTAGCTTTTTCTTAATCATCTCCTTGGTCTCTCTCTTTAGCTTCTATATTAATAGTCTAGGGAAGTTAGGGTTAAGATAGAAACACTTATTATACTAGTGCTTTCCTAAACAGGGGCAAAGTAGTTTATCTCTTAGGGATAGTAATAATAATAATATAGAGGTTGCTATAGCTATAGACCTACCTACTTTAGATTTGAAGTTAGTAGAGTCCTTAAACTAGAAGAATATCTCCTAGCTCTTAAGCTCTTTATCTAGATCCTCTAGTTATAATTTTGTTATTTGTTCTATTATTAGCCCCCTCCTAAGTAAGTACTACCCTAGATAGAATAGTTCTATTACTTTAAGAAAAGCTAAGGTTAGCTTATATCTAGCTATTGTCTTAGACTCCTTCCTCCTATTACTCTACCTAATCTAGTCTTAGATAAAAGTCTTAATAGGCTTCCTATATAGGGGGAGAGAGAGAGTAACTATCTCTTACTTAAGGGATTCCTAGAGGGTAAGGTAGTTAGGCTTAAGTTAGTTATATAGGAGTTTGATAATACCCCTAATAGTCCTCTCTATTAGAGTTCTCTTAAGAAGGTTAGGTAAGAGTAACTTAGTAATTATAGTTCTTAACTTCTTATATACTCTCTACTTCTCTACCTAAAGTTCCCTCTAAACCTTATATAGGGCTATTCTAGCCTCTGTTTCTAGTACTATTAGTAGTTCTTTCTCTTCCTCTAACTTAGAATCCTCTACTCTCTCTATCTCTAGATTAATATTATTCTATATTCTTCTACTCTCTAATTGAACCCTAACCTATTAATACTATATTAGCTAGTTATACTATAATTCTAACTTAACTAGAGAGACCTTAGTAGATTGCTAAGTAGCTATCTCGTCGTCGTCGTCGTCGAATAGGTCGAGAATAGAATAGTATTAGTATTTAGAATTGATAGTTAGTAGTAGTTTTAGAGAGATTCTAGTTAGAAGTAAAGTCTAAGAAAGTAATGCCTAAGGGTAACGTGTTTCTCTCTAATTAGACTGCTCGGATTCCGATAGTTCGAGCTGATTAGATAGAGAGTATAGAGAAGAAGGGGATAAGGTAGGTAAGGAAAGGGGGGATTGATATAGTGTATAGAATAGGGAAAGTAATAGTTCTGGTGCTAGTGCAGCTAGTGCAGTTAGTATAGTCGGTACGGGTGTGTTTGATTGCTCTCGTCGTACTCGTAATCGTATGTTTATATAGATTAGTGTAGAAACAACGGTTGATTCGTCTAGGTGGTTAATAGAATAGTTAATGAATTAGGTAGATTCCGGGCTTATAACTGTTTCAATAAAGCATACGAATCACGATTAGTAAGTACTGCGGGCAAAGCGGGGAAGGTAAAGCATAGATTGATTGATATAGAAAAGGGTGAAAAAAGGGTAATAATCAATAGAGGTGAATAGTCGCTTGTTCTATATAAAGGGGGGGGAGTTGATACTCCTTATCTATTAAGAATCACTAAAACAACTGCCTCAGAGCAGCATCAAAATAGCTCACCGGAGTAGCCCATATCCGTGATACAGGGCAGGGGTATTCTTGGCCTCATTTCAACAATAGTCTACGATGTGATTGGGCTGAGCCACGGGTAGGTCCGATCCTCCCGTTCTCTTCCTTGTTGCTTGCTTCCTCCAGTCCTCCACTGCTTTCGTTCTGCTTCGCCAATTCAAATGCCACTCACCACAACGACATCCTGTCATCGGCATCGTGTGGTCCCACTACCGTCAACGCCGACCATCTCCCACACTGGAGAAGTACATTCAAGTTCATCGACGTTCGCAATCCGCCCATCATGAGGCTACAGACACTTTCAAAGCGGCTGCTGCCACTTCCCGAGGCACCTTCCTGTTTAACAACCACCCCAGCCCGACGACAGTGTCTATGAGCGCTTTGTTACCGATGTCTAGGCCCCTCATAGAAGCCCAATGTGCATGGGGACATCCGGGATACAGATCCAGCTTGGTCTTCACCCCAGCCTCCCTGAGCATCTCATCGTAGATGAGGGCATCGTCACGAAGTGGATCCTGGCCGTCGACCTGAAGGTACGTTCGAGGTTGGCCAGCCATTGGTGTCTTCGAATTGGCTGCATACCGCAAATCAGAGTCTTTGTCCCACCGCACGGCCTCCATTATTCTGTCGCGAGTCTCTTTGCCAAGTCGGGGGCACGAGGCGTTCTGCGTCAGCGAGATATAGCAGGTCTTGTACTTTGGTGGACAACATCCCTCATGCATCAGCGAAGGGACTGCAAGCCATTGACCGGTCAACGGATATGCTAGACTCCTTTCCTGAAACTTTCTAGACAACGCTGCGGAAATTGCTGCTCCTGCAGAGACGCCGCCAATCAGGAAACCTATGGTGGGGTCCGCCGCCAGGAGCGGTGTTGTAGCGTTCTTTGCAATCCATTCCAAGCTATCCCAGGAGTCGTTCTGTGCATATGGAAACTTGTGTTCTGGTCCGAGTCGATAACTCAAATTTACTACCGTAGCGGAATAGAGCTGGGCGCAAATCCTAGCAGTCTCTGTGAGCTGGTCCTTATCGCCACCAATGAAACCGCCACCAAACAAGAGCACTACAAGGGGTCCTGGCGCAGTATTGGTGGGTTTGCATATCTTGAGTGTGCTGTGGAAACCGTCTCTCATCTCAATGTCGTGGTAGAATTCCTCGATTCCAGAAGGCGGAGGGCCTATGCGGCTCAGGTTGGCATCGTTGAGTGCCCGCAATTCTGCGCGAGCGACCAATAGATCGTTCCGAGGTGGTGGCTGCGGGTGCTTTGCGTAGAACTGATTGAGCATCAGAATCAGCATTGGAGACGCATATGTCTGCTTTCACTTGACATACCGCTGCGACTTCAGGATGCGTCCTGGCCGACTCAACAAGCTCTTGATTTGATAACAGCATCTTCTTGTGATTCAAGGCTGAGGATCACCAAAGAGACGTCAGGACTCTCGACGACCGACTTGGTCAAGAGTCAGCTAGTCGTGGTCGAGAATGTCCAGCTGGTCTTATCCTGCCGAGTCGGGCCTCACACTGCTCGCAGGCTGTGACAATGCCGCTATCAAATGAGCACGTGAAGAAACAGGATCTGACAGATTTGGGGGGCTGCAGCATAAGGTACTGGCCACATGTTCACTTTAATACTTCAATGGCCAGCAAGTGGCATAGCTGGAAAGCAGCGTGGCTGCCGCTTGCCATCCGGGAACTCGAGCGACTTCCAACGTGGGAAATCGCATTATCGCAGTAGTGAGAAGTCTCTCAAGCGCACCCGCTGGAAATGTACCAGGTTGTAGGTTGTATGTGGTGGGCGTTCTGCTAGCTCTGGTTCCCGCCTTGTCTGCAGACGAGCGTCGGCAATGCAGATTCCGTATTAGGAAGAAATGGCCGACTATTCTGATTGGTCGCAACCACATACAGTATGGTCTTGCATGACTACTAGGTAAGTTAGGGCCTAGGCACATCGCAGTCTTCAGGTCACGCTCGGATATGGCTTATTATAGTTCTATCGATCTTCCAACAGGGGGTCAGGGACCACCAGCTCCTTGTTAATGGCCAGAAGCACACCCTTCCGGCTGGAATACCTTCAGATCTCTGGACCTTGATTTAGATTATTGAGATTGCTCGAGATCGAGCCATATTTAGCTGAATCACACACAGGACAAGCCATGCCTACAGCAATGGCATAATGCATCTGAATGGCCTTATTATGCTTCAATCAGGGACTCGCCGCATGTGTCGCGAATGCAACTGGAGCCTGGAGGCTGGAGCCCCGAAGTTCCTGCATAATGGACACAGATCGGGATCTGATGAGCACAGAAGGTTGTCATATACTTCATCAGTGCGTTACATGGGCCCCAGTATGCGGTTGTTGGGACCATATCACCTTTCGCAATGCATGCATATACACATTGGTCTACGATGGAAGCTCGTTGATTCAGCATTGCCACGCTGAGCGTCGAGCGAGCCCTTGCGAAGTGACTGCGCTCAGTGAAACACGAGATCTTTTCATGATCCACTAGGAGGTAGGTCGTCAACACATTGGACATTCATCCGCACAAATATCGGTTATTCTATGACCAGCTATCCATTGCCAACGAACGCACACGCCACCCAGACCTCCTTGGCCGGGTTGGACCAGTCTGACGATGTCATGTCTACTGGCCGTGCTGAAAGTCAGAAGTAATCATCGTGGTTGATCAATTTTGTTGACGTACACACAGGCCCACAGCTTCGTTGATGTCTCTCTCTGGCTGTGCCACAAGACCACAGGTCGCAAGCCCTCGAACCTCTCCTGGAGAGCCATGGCAACATGCCTTCTCTGCAATCAACACCTTAGTCACCTCGTGCTTCGATCTGACTGATCTCACGCACTTCCAGGATTACCTCGCCTTTCATAGCCTTGTTCGAAGTGGCTTGCTTACCTCAAACTGTCGTGAATTGCACCTGATGCCCATTTCTGGTGTCGAATTCGATGGCTCTCGGAAGCCATGGCCCCAGGATCACTTGTGGGAGATGCCATTGATTACCGTGAGTGCTGCAGGACTATCAGACTCTGCGACGACATTATACCAGACTGAATGGTGTGTGCTAGCAAGCAAGCCATACTCATATTGTGCGGAAGCCGAACGAGATCAGGCCACAAGGACTTTGCTTCTCGTCCGAATGGATCACTTTGTCGAGCCGAGAAATACTATGGTCTGGCATGATATGCTTACTCACTTTAGTCAATCAATCGGGTTCCGCGTAGTACAACAAGACAATGGGAGGCAAATGGGGACCTCTGATTCCTGAGCGAAACATTCATGCAGCATCCGAAATTGGAAGGATTCTCATCCAATCACAACTTGCGCCACAGGATCCAGTCGGACCGTAGAGGAAATGCCTCGACATGCAACTCAGGTACGTTGTCATTCTTATTCCGTCCAACAACAACATCATCATCATCATCATCACCATTGAAACGGCGTAAGTTTGCCGTCGCGAGAGTCCAAAAAAAAGTCGATCGCTATACGGCATTGCGTACCACAGCCAAGGACGATCTTCACGAGACTCTTCTTCACAATGGCATCTTCTATCGTCACAGCTTCCATGCTCGCCATGGCCATGGCACAGACAACAACGCTGCAGATTCCTTTCTATGGTTATGACAACTTCCCAATCGACGCCTCTGTCATCGCTGTCCAGGACTCGGTCACAACACTCACACTAGCTTGTCCTTCGAATGCGGACGAGTGTGGTCTCTTCCCACAGCAGACTCTGACCTACGGACCTTCGACTTATCGAATGGATACGGGGGATGGCGATGCCTTCACAGGCTTCCAGGTCTGCGAGGCCAGTGTATGCACCGAGAGTGCGGGCGGGAGCGAGGCAAATTTTCCTGGTAGTAGTACGACTACTTATGATAGTGTGGAGACTATGCCGGTTACCGTGACGGGAGGTGTTTCTTTGCTGACTGGAGGCGTCGGAAGTGTTACTGCCACGCAGTCGCCGAGTACGGGAGCGACTGCGAGCCAGACAATGGCAAGTGTTACGCAATTGAGTGGGACTGCGATGAGTAGCAGTGAGACGGGCAGTGCGAGCCAGACCCAGAGTGCTGCGGCGGAGACTTCGAGCGGCGCAGCCTCTCGCTCAAACACAATGCTCAATGGAAGCTTGATCGGAGGAATGATGGGCGTGCTAGGTCTTCTATGTTAGATCGGGGATTTCATTGCAGTTTTGATTGCCCGTGGAACGAGCGACATGCACAACAATTGTTGGTCTCTCATCCTGCAGTCACCGCAATGCACCGCTCGAATCATGCGGTTTCGACCACCCCAAAGTGTTGGAATACTTCGAACTCCAGACTTTCAGTCTTGGGCTTCGACAGTAAGCTACCTGGTAGCTGGAAGAGCTGAGCCATACCATGTAGAGCTGTTGCGGAAAGTGCTTGGGACTCTCTGACTGACACCACATATAATAATGTCCTTGTCGGTTGCACCGTTGTGCCAGTTCGTGCGAACCTAGCACACTGTTACTGATTTTATAGCCAATGTTACAACGAAAGGTTCACCTTTGGAGTGCTTTTAATTGCATTCAGTATGTACCACCGCTGTTCGTAAGCATCGTAATGTCTTCGTAGAGCACGTTGATGTGTGTCCATCTCCCGGGTGACCCAGTTGGCCGCTCGATCCATGCGGCTTAGTAGCATCTCCAGTTGCAATAAGGCGATTCGCATCGCGCAAAGGAAACCAGACGAAAGATGTTTCATCTGCATTGCGGAAGCCTCGGGTACGAGAGGTCAAAGAGTGGAAAGGTAGAGGACACAGGAAAGAAAAAACAATTGCAAACACCCCTGGTATCTTCCCAAGCTTCCAACGCCATTTATCCAGGCCCAGTCCACGGAATGGCTCACAATGCATCCCAGAACAGGTTGGCATCGACTCGCTCACCATCGATATCTACGACATGGACATCTCCTCGCTCAGCGTTACAGATGACTGCCTTCTTGAAGTCTCCACTGGTTTCATCTCTTCTCGCATCAATTCCTAAACTGCGATAGAATTGCAACTTCAGCACAATTTCATCTTCCGTGCCGTCAGCTTTCCGTCCGCCTTCGACCCCTTCCCTCTCCAGCGTGCTCAACTGCTGCCTCAGCGCTGCCAGCTCTCCGCGCAGCCTCTCGCTCTCAATCTCCGCATCGCTGACGCCTTTTGCAATTCTGAATTTTTCCGTGTCCATCTTCAGCATATTCTGTGCGTGTTGCCCGGCATCGTGGCGTTCCAAGTCGTAGGAGTGTGCCGAGTTGACTTTGTTGAGTTTCCGCGATAGAGAGGAGAGAATGGAAGTCTGATTGTCGAGCCGTAGGGCGCGCGCCTGGTGCAGAGCATGGAGGGACTCGTGAACACGCGTGAGCGAGTCCTTGTCGGGTGTGATGTGGAATTTGTTGGTGGCTTCCGCCATGAGCTGCAACGTGTCAGACCGGGCATGGCGGTATGAAGCTGTTGGATCGTACCTCAACAGGGTCCTCATCGAATAGTACCATGGCTGCGATGTTGTGATGCTGTAGTTCTTCTGCTACGTTCGTTCTGAGAGTCGATGGCTCGTGTTGTTGACATTGGCGCGTCACTCCATAAACAAAGGCCGGCCCCCAGCAACGACATTTAAGGTTGAGTCTAGCAAAATTAGGCGAAGAACCCTGAATCCCAGGGATGACGTTCACATGTGATAGCTACCCTACATGTACATGTCGTGGGCAGGCAACACGATTGTTTGATCACCAACTACTCATCGACTCTCTGTAAAAGAGGAATCCTCTCGACTCGACGAAATACACCGAGATATTCCATATCGCGGTCGCCATGCCGGAATACTTGCCATGTACGTCCACCGATGTCACAATATGCTCTACCACAGCGGCTACACAGCTGACACGATCATCTTCCCAGACGCTGCCGATGCGGAGAGGTATGGTCGCATTCGCCTGCAATGTTCTGACGTATACTGACTACAGCGAAGCCCCCTCAAACCTGCCGAGCTACAGGTCCTCCGCTCGCAATACGAAAAGGAAGGCGAATACGTCTCCCTCCAGACCAAATTCAACTATTCCTGGGGCCTCATAAAGTCATCTGCGCGCCCGGAACAACAGGAGGGTGTACGCCTTCTGTCTGAGATCTTCAGAGCTTCGCCCGATCGAAGACGAGAATGCCTCTACTACCTCGCCTTGGGGAACTATAAGCTCGGGAACTATGCCGAGGCGAAGCGGTACAACGATTCGCTCATGGAGATTGAGCCAGGGAACCTGCAGAGCCAGAGTCTGAGCCAGCTGATTGAGGATAAAGTCAATAAGGAGGGACTGGTGGGGGTTGCGATTGTCGGTGGACTGGCTGTTGCGGCAGGAGTGGTTGGAGGACTGCTCTTCCGCGGCGCGCAAAGAAAGAGATGATAAGCGGCGGCAAGCAGTGGCAAGACAAAGTCGGAACGTTATGCTTGGCCCGGGAACTTTTGGTGGGCGTTGAAGCGTTTGGCGTTTGGTAAGATCAGATATCTCTACTGATGAGTGTGTACACAAAAGCAGGAGCCGCACCTCTTAGACTCTTTTCTTTTGTGGGCTGCTCTCTCAGGTCACTGGTCTATCTGGCGTATGCTACCTCCTATCCAGCCACCTGACCTTGCCGACCTGAATGCATACACGCCACTTGTCACGAGTCTGGGCTTTGAGTAACTTCAGCTCAAAGACCATCCAGCCCTGTCTTTTGTCGGTCGTCCTGATCGAAGTTCTCTATCGACATCCACTTTTGCAATGCCTCTACCCTTAGCTTCGGTACGACTCGAAAGAGATGCTATAATCAACGTGTGCGCACATGCTACGGACTTTCAGATCAGACGAGTGCAATAGGAGACGGGACTACCTCCTAGTGCATGCCGTCCTCTCTTGTCTACATACATCAAGCTCGGGAGCCCCCGCCGATCGGCATCCAGTGCTTTACGTCTTTTTGCATATCTTGCTGCTCCAATCATCACGATACTTGCGCACACATGCAGATGTTCTAGTTAACAAGTGCATCGAGTGCCTCACACGGGGGCATTTCAGCATGTATATATGCCGAGGCAGAACTCGTCTTCTTCTGTGGCTTGCGCAATCTAGTGAATAATGTGGTGAATGGTGATGGGCTGATGGCGACGATGTCAGGGGCAGGGGTCAATGAGGCTCAACTTCTGATAGGTATACTCTGTCTCTAACTTCTACAAGCGCTGGGGTGAAACAAGCTTGTACCTGTAGGAGGTAGGTTGTACCTTCCGCTCCGTACCTCCTAGGGTGACGTGCCAGATGCCAGATGGGTCGAAATCACGCTTGTGCTTGTGACAGGCTGAAATGTCCGATAACAACAACCTTTACCTCCTAAACAGGCTCTCTTGTTGTTGCATTGCATCATGCCATAGACACCAACTGACCGACCGGCCTCCGTGGCAAACACACTCCTTCCTCATCGAGCAGCGCAAACGGCCGCGCCTGCATCCCGCGTCTCGCTCTCCGGTCGCCCTTGCCGGAGCTCACCACCACCACCACCACCACCACCACCGTCACCGTCACCACCACCTCGACGTCCACCTCCGCTCTCCGCGAATTGCCTCAGTCACCTCCCTCCCTTGCTCGCTCGCTGGCCGAGTCGACATTTCCGCGCGCTCGACGCCTTCCACCTCCACCACCTCCTCCACCTCCACCTACGCACCCACGCTACGAACCTACGATCCACATACATGTATGCTGGCCACGGTAGCTAGCACCGCATACGCATCCGCATCCGCATCCGCAGCGATCATCTAGCACAAGCATGTCCAACTGCACTGATGCGTCCGGCCTGGACCTCTTCATATGCGGTGGCGGAGCCGCTACCAACAGCGAAGGCCTCACGGTCAGCACTCTCTATGCCTCGATTATCGGCTCCCTCGCTGGCTTCGGCGCTCAGTTGCTCGTCTTCGCCCTGCTACGCCTGCGGCTGGAACGCATCTATCGCCCGAGATCATACCTCGTACCAGAGAAGGACCGAGTGCCTGCACCACCCCAAGGCCTGATCGGCTGGCTGTACCCCGTCCTGCGCACCAGCAACATCACCATCATCAAGAAGTGCGGTCTTGATGCCTACTTCTTCCTGCGCTTTCTGCGCATGCAGGTGAAGATATTCTTTCCTGCTGCTCTAATCATCTTACCTGTGCTTTTGACTGTCAACGCGACCAGCAGTGGTGGGCAAGATGGACTGGATCGACTCTCCATTTCCAACGTCTCATCCGGGCAGGGCTTCCGCCTTTGGGCCCACACGTTTCTGGCATGTTTCTTCCTTATGTGGGCATTCTACCACGTCCTGACCGAGCTTCGAGGCTATGTTCGGGTTCGACAGGCGCAGCTCACCAGTCCGCAGCACCGTCTGCGAGCATCTGCGACCACTGTGCTAGTGAGTGGCATTCCAAGCAAATGGCTCACCCACGCAGCCTTGTCGGGCCTCTTCGATGTCTATCCAGGCGGGATCCGCAACATATGGATCAATCGTAACTACGATGCTCTCGCGGCCAAGATTGATGACCGGACGAAGCTCGCTCGCAGCCTGGAAGACGCCGAGACGGTGCTCATCAAGAACTGTCGCTCTGCACACCTGAAGAGCGAGAAGAAGAAGGCCAAGGAGGCGGGTACAAAGCGCAAAACCAGTCAGGAGAAGAAGCAAGACCGAGCTGATGAAGATGCGGTCGCAAACCGCACGGCAGAGGGGGCGGGTTTCAGCGCTGGTGAAATACATGAGGTACCTAAGGCTGTTGAACAGGCTGTCGAGGAAGACAACGACACCCACCACCAGGCTGAACGCAAGGACAACCGTGATGAGGCGACAGTGCATTCAGAACAACTGGTGAGTGCTGCGCCTGTCCATGCTCGCCGGTCACATCGTCCTAAGATTTGTGCGGTCAAATTGACTAACTTCTGTAGCCGAATAGCATTGATGGCACTCGCGACTCGCACGTCAGCGACGAGACGACTTTGGCACGACCATCCCGCGGCTCAAGACCGCCACAGACTGAGTTTGAGGTCGAAACGCCTCACGAGCATCGAAGAGGTCTATCACTGAAGTTGCCTACCGACATCTTCAAGAACAACGACAAGTCTTTCAGCTTTCCCTCACCGCAGCCTGCCGTCGAGGAGGGCGACGAGTATCCATTGCGGAAGGCTGACACGCAGCAGAAAGAATCTGAGTTCAAGCCCAAGAAGACATGGTTGCAGAAATTGGCATTCTGGAAACCTGAGATTGAGCCCTTCACAGACTATGCGGAAGCATTCACCAAAGAGTGGGATCAGGACCAGGATGAGGAACCTTACTGGCGCCGCTACCTCGAGGATAAGGACCGCGAGACCATGCGCCTACCAATCTTTAGCCTTTCGTGGTGGCCGAGTATTCCTTTAGTCGGTAAGAAAGTGGACCGCATCTATCACCTCCGACGTGAGTTAGCACGCTTGAATCTGGAGATTGAAGATGACCAGAATCACCCGGAGCGGTTTCCTTTGATGAACTCGGCATTTATTCAGTTCAACCACCAAATCGCAGCACACATGTGCTGTCAGTCGCTCAGTCACCACGTTCCGCAACAGATGACCCCAAGACTCGTTGAGATCAGTCCCGAGGACGTGATATGGGAGAACATGTCGATCAATTGGTGGTCCAGACCGATTCGATCAGGTGAGTCGTACCGTTTGTTCTCTGTCGCTCGCTTGGTCGGAGATCTGCGGATTTGCTTGTCGTCGGGCTAACAGAATCATCAGGCATCGTCTTCTTGTTATGTGTCGTTTTAATCCTCCTCTATGCTCCCCTGGTCGCTTTCACCTCGTTGCTGAATCGGGTATCGGACCTCGTTATCAGATTCCCTTGGATGGCATGGCTCAACAGAGCGCCCCAGGTGGTCATTGCGATCATTCAGGGTGTACTGCCTCCGGCGATACTGAGTTTGATACTCGTGCTTGTCCCAATAATATTCAGGTTCTTCGTTCATCACCAGGGCGTTCCGACTGGCAACAATAAGGAGTTGGGTGTGCAGTCATGGGTGTTTATATTTCTGTTCATACAGGTATTCTTGGTTGCGACCATTTCCGGAGGTATGTCTTTCGCCACGGCAATGGTTCTGCTTTTTCGGGAAAAAGCTCCCGGTCATATTGCTCGAGCTGACTTGCCACACATGTAGGCCTGTATCAACTCGCCGCCGCACTCGCCGAGAACCCCGCCAGTATTGTGACAACCATTTCGAGCTCGCTGCCGAAGGCCTCGACCTACTTCTTCTCCTACCTAATAGTTCAAGCCTTCTCGAATTCTGCTAGTGCCCTAATTCAGATCGGCCCTCTTCTAGGATGGTAAGGTCCCATAGCAACTTGGCACATGGCTGTCTCATAGCGTCTGATCCCAGGTTCTCCAGCTAATTTCCTGACAGGTTTATTCTAGCACCCCTCTTCGATTCCACAGCACGACAGAAGTGGCGCAGACAGACCACACTTAATAAGGTACAGTGGGGCTCGTTCTTCCCTCAGTTTGCCAACTTTGCTGTCATAGGCATGATTTACTCTGTGATCGCTCCTCTGATCATGGTGTTTTCGAGCCTGATGTTCGGGCTATTCTGGATTGTCTACCGATACAATGTCCTCTTCGTGTATCAATTCCGACACGATACTGGCGGGCTACTCTTCCCACGTGCCATCTACCACATGTTCATTGGATTCTACTTCATGGAGATCTGCCTTATTGGTCTCTTCTTCACCTCACACAACGAGGACGGGTCACTCTGCTACCCACAAGCGATAGTGATGATTATTGCTCTAGTGTTTACTGTCTTGTTCCAATACATGGTAAACAAGAGCTTCCGGCCCCTCTTCCAGTACCTGCCGATCACGCTAGAAGACGAAGCCGTGTTGCGCGACGAGGCCTTCGAACGAGCACAAGCAAGCAAGTTTGCGCCACTCACTCAAGGCGACCGTCCCCCTGTGCAGGAAGAAAGACATGGCACACCGGAACACGTTGAAAGTCAAAAGCATGAGGGCGCCAGTGAGAATGAGAAGCCTGAGGCTCTCGCTCACGAGACCAGGAGTGATAGAAGGGCAATTTGGAAGACACCAGCCTGGGGTAAGGCCGCTCCAGAAGCCGTCGCTAGACTCCGCTACCTGGCAGATGGCAAGCAGACTGAGAGCATGAAGAAGCATCACGATGTAGAGGGACAACAGCACACCGTGGGAGACGTACTTTATGGCGATTTTGCGGACGAGATCGAGGACTTGAGCCCTGAAGACCGCGACCTTCTGGTCCGGTATGCGTTCCAGCACAGCGCACTCCGAGAGAGACGGCCGGTCGTTTGGATCCCACGAGACACACTGGGTGTCAGCGACGACGAGATTAAGAGAGCCAAAAAGATGTCGACAGTAACCGTGAACGGAAAAGGAGTGACCAACATCTGGATGAGTAACGAAGGTTCTGCAATAGACGGAAAAGGACGAGTGATGTTCCGCAAGAGCCCACCTGACTTTAGCAATGTCGATTTGGTGGCGCTATAGCATTCAAGCGTCCGCCCACAGTTATATACCCTGCATACATGAAGCGTTATAGCGGTGATATAATGAATTTCTCCTTTTTGACCAGATGGAGCCACCGATCAATCGAATCTCTGCCAATGCTGCATCTGCTGCTGATGCACTACGAGTACCGGCCAGTCACATCTATAGCTTCACCTCTCCCTCGAAGCCCTCGACATGCATGAAATTGGCTCGCAGTGCAGTGATACTGGTCTCTCCCTCCTTCACGGCCCAGCCATCGGAGCCAGGCCCACTCTTCAATACACTCTCATAGACATCCGCGAATCTCGGAGCCCACTTGAAATGCCTGTGCTTCCATTTGCTCTCCGGCGCCTTGCTGACATTTTCTTCACTTGCTCCCGCAGCTTCTTGACTTCTCAACTTCGCTTCCTCCGAAGCCGGATCGTCCACAGCTTCATCAGAAGTCAGTTCCTGAAAACAGGCGCCTTCATTCCACTCATTCTGCAACACCTTGGTCCATCGCACGGGAGCCTCCGAACATCCCTTCTTCACAGGCACATTCACCGAATACAATTGCGCCGGACCCCAGCTCGCTTTCTGGTACAGATACTCGGCAACGCGAACACTATGTCTGCACGACTCGGCGACAATCACGGGATCATTGAGGCGATCTGTAAATGCAAAGGAGAGCGCGATGGCTTTATATCCGCAATGAGAAGCTTCCAATGCGGCGCCCAACGTCCCCGACGAGAGCGCAAACACGGCCGAGGTATTTCTTCCGTAGTTGGGGCCCGAAATCACCAAGTCGATGGGTCCGCGGTCCGAGGTGAAGAAATGCGAGAGTCCGATCTGGGCACAGCCTGCCGGGGTGCCGTTGATGAGAACCCAAGGATGACTGCCATCGTCGTGAGAGGATGATGGTGATGATGATGAGCTGCTCGCATCAGAAGTTGACGAATTGACGTGTTCGTGTGGCACTTGAGTGGGGGGCCAATAGTAGGTCGCTCGCACGTCCTGTCCTACGATGTGGGCTTTGCCTATCCAGCTGCGTTGGGAATCGGGAACGATGACTGAGACGGTGTGGCCGGCTGCCTCGAGGGCTTTGACGAAAGGGAGAATATAGGGGGATGATGTCGTTGATGGAGGACCGTCGTCGTTGGTCACCTGGTGGATGAAGTATGGTTGGAACTGGCGCTTTTTTTGCATTTGATTCCTCCTACAGTTTCTGAATACTAGATAGGTAGTACTTACGAGGATATGCATATTTGTTTAATTAGCTGCGAGATGTTTGGGCGTTTAGGTTATGGTATCGCAGGAGTAGTGGCAGGTCTATCCGAACAAAGCTCGCAGAAATTAGGAGGTAGAGAAACATTCTAGAGGTACCTCCTAGTCTTTCTAGGAAAACAAGCGAGATCGGCAGGAAAGGAAGGAAAGTGGAGGCCTCAGGCAGGCGGCAAGGGTCAGCAGGCTCGAGTCGAGGTCAAATGATTTTCCAAGGTTCTCTATTTTCTCCCGATTGGCAATACATAGACCACAATTATTGCGAAGATCCTCCCGAGATGGTAATCACTTGTCCGTTGACCCAGCCGCCATCGTCAGAAGACAGGAAAGCCACCACTCTCGCAACATCCTCAGGCGTCGCACACCTCTTGAGCGGGCAGTGCTCGGCCATGAGGCTCTCAATCTTGTCCGCCGGCCAGTCTGGCGTACCACCTGGGATATCTATACGTCTTGATTAGCACACATCATCGTCACAGACTTCTACCGAAGAGCGAGTAACTCACAATGCCACGCGTTTTGCGTGAACATATCCGACTTGATACCACCGGGGGCCACACCGTTGACTGTGATGCCTCTGACACCAAAGTCGGTGGCAAATCCCTTGATCATGCCGATCACTGCCATCTTCGAAGCATTGTAAAGAACGTGGTCCCTAACACCAAGCAACCCAGCGGCGATCGAGCTCATCAAGATCAAACGACCGTTATCTTCCAGGTGCTTGTACGCGGTCTGACCCACAAAGAATTGGGCTCGCGCATTGAGGTTGAAGACATAGTCGTACTTCTCTTCAGTGATGGCCTCCGTCTTGTCCCAAGACTCTGTTCCGCTGTTGCTCATCACGATATTGACCTTGCCAAAGTGGTTTTTAGTTTCCTGAAAGAGACGCTCGATCTCGGACACCTTGCTGACATCCGCCTGGATGCTGATGGCCTTGGCTCCTGTACCACACTCTTCAATGATCTTCACGACTTCTTCGGCGGAGGACTTGCTGGTGGCATAGTTGATCACGACACTGCAGCCACGTTTGCCGAGCTCGATGGCGCATCCTCGACCGATACCACGGCCAGCACCAGTGACGATGGCGACTTTGCCGTGCAGGGATGCAGACTGAACCAGGACGGGCTGCTGGTCAGAAGACATTGTGGAAGTTGTTGAGAGGAAGGAGGCTGTGAAGTTCAAGCTGTGAGAAGGATGTCAATGGAGAAGAGAAAGAAGAGGAATAAAAGAAGAAGACTGTCCTATTCATCTTGACAGCACTCCTCGAACTCATATCAACCATCATGAAACAGATCCGGCACCGAATAAGACTTCCGGGAGTCTGGTGGGGATCCGGGAATCGTGAACAATTACTGGCCTCATCATCATTGGCGATGCACCACCCATGCTACCGGTACCCAGGCAGTTACAGTAGCAGTGTAGACGAAGCAATTTTCTGCACTGGTATTCGCCGAGCCATCGTCCAGTTCGGAAAGGTCGAGGGTACCTGCAGGAACCCAACACGTTCCGCTGCAGCTTCGAAGTTCGCGCTGACGAAGATCCGAATGGCGAGAGTTATTGTGGGGTCTTCGCTCTCGATGGATGATCCCTCGCTATATACTTCCCGCTAAAAATGGATGAGCAGAGCGATACCTCCGTACCTCCTAGAGCCGTCTTTGGGGTTCCGTCTCGGCGAACCGACCCTACCTCCTACCTCCTACCTCCTACGTCAACTGGGACGCTGCTAGCTCACGAAACAGAGAAGAGACGGAAGCGTTATTTCAGATGCTTTGCATACCATGCTACCCCACCCCGTCCTTGTCCGATGCTGACAGTCGGGTGGTATAGCCATGCTTCCGTGCCTCTCTATGCTTTGACCATCTTGGCCCTGAACGCTCCATCGCTATTGGAGCTCCTGCACTACTCCCTCCCTGTATTATTACCACCTCAAAAGCTTCAACGAGCCGAGTACTAGTCTAAAGCTACCTAACGCCGCCGCCGCCGCCGCTGCCAGTGGTGCAAGAAAAGGAGGATGGAACAACATACCGCAAAAGAAAAGCTCAATCAATCTGCATAAACCCGGACAAGTCGAAGGTGAGTCGGTTCGTTTCGTCGTCCATATCGTCTCAATCGTTGGATAAGCAACCACCCAATGCGCCATTGTAAGACAGACCTCGCCTCAAGGTCTGGAGTGCTCAGGTATCAAACAGCCAAAAGGTCCGTTGAGTCCGCAGCGAGTGTAAAGTCGCCACAGCAAGAGAACTGAGAGCATTGTTAGCAAGACTACTACTACCAGCCGCGAGCTGACTTACAGTGAATAGACACCTGCCTTTGCCACGCCATGACGCGACTACTGCTGCTGCCAACTGGGGTCCTGTGCGCCCAAAGTAGCAAAGCTGCTCGTCGTTGGTTTGTAGAATGGCAAGACGAAGCCTTTGAGAATTTCCCCACGCACGAAAGTGGAGGCACGCTTATACCGCTTGTCGGTGTACTTGTCGTAGACGGCGCTGTGGTGCTTTTGAGCGTCCTGGCAGCACTCCAGCATGGCCCACAGAAGCTTGTGAAGTTGGCGAAAGGTGTAGTTGGAGTAGTAGACGTGAGCCATGCTCCAGTCACCCTTGCGCAGCATGAGGCGAGCCATGCAGTGAGCCCCAGCAGCGAGGAAGCTGGGCTTGCACCCAACAAACCGCTCGTCCATGATGGTGACCTCCAGGAAGTACTTGGCCAAAGTACGCGTCTCAAGATCATAATCATCAGCTTTGCTGATGCGGCGGAGGAAGCTCATTGGTCCTGGCCATCCCAGCTCGAACTGCAGCATGCTGAGCATGAACCGCTCGGCCTTGAGAAGCTCGTCGGCAGTGTAGCCATTGTCCACCATGTAAATGATTTCGGAGATAGTGGGGCAGTTAACCTCTTCGTACTTCGCAGCAACAAAAATGGCGGTGGCACCGACGAGTTGCAACTTGCCCAAGGAAACGACCTTACAGGACAAGAAGCGATCGATGTAGTTGATCGTGAGAAACAGTGTTTCCGGCAGCAAGTTGAAGCGCTGGTGAACCTGGACGACCCAATCTATGAGAACGCCGCGCATCGACCATTGGATCTCAGCTTGCATCTCCATGTAGAATGGGTTGGGTGACATGCGTGCCTCCATGTCACGCATGTAGTCGAAAATTTCGTCGCCATACTCGGCAACCATGGAGGTGTCCCACTGCTCGTCTTCGATATCCTCTGCAGTGCGCGTAACGTCGACATGGTTCTTGGCCTCAGCGATCTCGGCAGCAGCCTTCTGGTTATTCGAAGGATTGAAGATGGTAGTCACTTCGCCGGTGGTTGGATCGCACATGCCAAAGGACTTCGCAGTCATGTAGTCATGGTCCTCATCGTCGTACTCATCGTACTGCTCAGTGACTGGAGTAGAGTTGCTGTAGGCAGTTTGTTGTGATTGAGTCTGCAGATATACTTGCTGCTGAGGCATGATAGTTGGTACGACGGACTGAACGTGTTGCCGAAGACCAATTGCAGAGTCACGATCGCGAAGCGCACCGGCCTCTGTGTCGTGCATGTCCTGCTGCTGCACGGCATATGTATGTGACCGAGCAGCTGCGTCGGCATGGCCAGCAGGAAGGTGTGATGAGTCGCTGGACATTCTCGTGTCCAACTCGGGCAGTGTGGCTGGCACGGCGACGTCCTTCAACACCTTGGTGCTCTTCTTGGGCGCTATCTTCCTCTGCATTGGCTCATCCGACCCAGACGACTTCGTTGTGCCCTGAGCAGGAGCCGCCATCTGCATGTTACTGCTCTTCTGCCCGAGCGGCCGCACCGCTGGACGCTGCATCGGCGCGGCGACGGCTTGCTCTTCCACGTATTTCAGCTTACCAGGCGATGTCTTGCCAATTTCCGAATCGTCCTTGTGCACCAACTTCGAGTTAGGGTTCGACTCGCCAAGGATGTGCTTTTTGAGGTTGATGTTGGACGCCGATTTGGTTCGTTGGTGCAGCGTCTTGCCGGGCAGGCCAGTCGGTTGTGATGGATGCATGTTCTCGTCGTTGAGGCGCACCGCGCGTGAGGCGGGACGCTGAGGCTGTGATCGCAGTGTCAGTTGGTGAGATGTCATTTGGAGGAGCAGCAGCGAGCAATCGCGCCAGTGAGCTGAAGTCTGTGCCATTTCAGGCTCGCCTTGGCCACTTGTGATGCGTGCAGATGGGCGAGGCAGAAGATGATACAGTATACACAGACAAAGAGGCTGTTTTGTCATTGGGCGTGCTGAAGTGCCATGAAGTGACCGTCTTACCTTCGCGTCCATTGCCGTGTCGGTGGTGATTGGCGCGTGCGGCTTGCAATGGTGTGACTCGGTCACGAGGGTGCTGGGCGGAACTGAGCTCGTCGTGCTGCGGGCAGGCGTGATGTGGTGATGTGGTGATGTGCCAGTAGTGAAGTCGCGTACAGGAATTGGTTGTCGTCGTTCCCGATGCGAATCTGCAAAGCTACCGGCGAAGTCGAGATGCAGGTACCAACATCTGCAGTCGGCGACGCGAGCGTGCGTGCAGGTTGTCCAGAAGCCGGTCGGCGCGCTGGGTGTATGGCTATGGCTGCTCGATGTCGCTGCTGAAGTAAGTTATGCGTGGTGAAATGCACACAACTCCTCCTGCCAGACTGCGAGTGCTCCAGACGAGCAGCAGATCGTCTAGAAGGTCAGGTAGCTAGCTGTTTTGATAGTAAACAAGCCCGCAAGGAAGGAGCTAGTTTGCACGCTAGTCCGCAAAGGGCCCTACACCGGATGTACCCAGCAACGGCGCAACGTCACAACCCGGCGCTGGCAGGACTCAGAACGCGGGACTCACCACCAGCGTGCAGTTTGACAATGTGCTTCAACATGCGCAATATCGCAGTTACACGCCCATACCTACCGTCAAAATGACTGCTCACTATGCGCGACAACGGCTGTCTGGCCAGATGCCCATGCGCCGGCCCGCCAACCGCATACCATGGGTTTGCGCTCTGTTGCCTTGACGCGCTCCCTGATCCATCCCGGAAACGCGCTCTTGAGCGAACACACGTGCCGGCGTCAGCCAAACACTTTCCGACCACATCGACTTGCAGTTGTTCCTACACCACTGCCTGGGCCCGTCGCGACATTGACAACCGTGCGGTGTGTGTGCGCGCGCGGTCTTAGTGCGTGATGCGCTGTCGGTCGGTCAGCATCGTGCATCGAGAGCCTGTCGCCGTGACTGGGAGCGGACAGTTTCAAACTCCACAGCTTTCGGCGAACGGAGCGGCACAAACTGACATCGCAAATCGAGCTGGCCAGGCTAGGATGGAGACCCCTCAAGAGAGGCCACCTGCCTAAGGTTGAAAAGCACTCGGGCTACTGCAATACTTATCGTGCCGTCTTCGGCGGACACTCAGGACGCAATATGCGCCAGCTGAGCGTTAGCGCTACCTCCTACCTCCTACGAGTGCTCATGCGCACAAGGGTGGATGCAAGATGCACATCGTCCTTGTGTGACCGATGCACGGCAACGCCATCAAGACAGCGGGGAGGCACTTTCTCTACTTTCGCAGTCTTTGCAAGTTTCCCTAGGACGTAGCACGATTCGACTTGAGCAAAGTCGAATCGAGAATGCGGTGTGGCAGGGCGACGAGATGCCACCCTGCTGACAACCAGGTCGGAAAAAGACCCACGGAACGCTCGGCTTTCTCGCCTAGTTCCATCGCTGCTTGTAAAGCTGCGACATCGATGTCTCTCGTCAGGTCGCTCATGAGATCGAATGAAGCACTCATACTCTTTGCTCTTGTACTGAATGTTCACAAGCAGATACAGCGGCGCTGCCGTGTGCGAGCTGTGATTGGAGCGCGAAGTAGTTCATCGGCCCTTGACGTGCGCATTTGGCACTTTGGCACTCTGGCGTATCTCGCTGGCCTGGAGTATGCAGCTAATAATGTTGAGCTCTGAATTGCCGCTGTTGCGCTCCAGCCGGTGGCATGACAAACTGATCTCTCAGTCGTTCTGTGCCGAACGACTGGATTTGGGCCGATGCCGTGCCATACTCTCCAAATTCAAATGTGGTGGATGGCGGCTACAGAGGTCAGTTCAAAGGCGCACACCACTCCATGTATGTCGTCGTCGGCATATCCTGTACGCGATCATCTTTTGCAGAATAGAGCAATGTAGTGTCCAAAAGTGTCAGGTTGCGCAGTATTGAGCAGAACTAGAGTAGTGGGAGCACGGGCTGGCCAGGTCAAGTGGAGGGCAGGGCATACATCAGTGCAGTAGTCAGTCCCCACTCACCACCTTTGCGTCCTTCTTCACAACCCACGACCACGTCGACATCTTTAACCCGACCTGCGTGGGCTGTCGGGGTTGGCAGTGGCTGTCCTATCTTGCGCGCTTGCTCATGTGCACTGCATACAGTACGCAGAGACAGCCTTCTTCCATCGTTCTCCCCAGCGCCTCTCGCCCGCTGCGCCGATACCTCGACTGGCGACGACAAGGTTGACGACCTGAGTTGAAAACACCCATCAAGCACCCATCAGTCGGCTGCTCATACGCATCGAGGACTCAGGTGAGTGCCAGACTGCTCAATTCCGACTACTGATGCCCCCAATATCACAACCTTCTTCGCTGCTGTCGGCCTAGATCGTCTGCTCATCAGCCAGACCGCTCGCCCATCCCTTTGCAGCCTCTACATGCCTACATGTACTCTAACATGCCCTCGAGTCGCTGCCTCACTGGAAACCCTATGAGAGTACACTGACGAAGGAGAATACCAGCAGGACCCGCCTCTCCACGACACATCGTCGCCGCTCCCCGACCTTCCCACTCCCATTGCGCCAGCGACGGCGAGGTCGGCGCATACCAGCACCACAGCGCATATAAGGTCCGAACTCGTCCTTCATACATCAGTATATCTTATCAGAGTGCAAGGAGGCTCATGAACAAGACTATGGACCTGGGACGAATGTTGTCCAATGGTGACAAAGAATCTGCTGGAGCAGGCGACATGAGGAGGCAAACTCATCACCATTCGACTCGGAATGGCGCATCAGCTTCGGAACCGCACCACGATACAAGAGCAAACGCTGGGAATACACAGCGCTCTTTGCGAGGTCAGCATGGCTCCACCGCCTCGCCTGGTCGCACTCATGGGTCACCTGCAAAGAAGGACCAGAAGCATGTTGTCTTCAGGCTCATAGACCAGAAAGACCCTCGCATTCAGGCTAGACTACCTATGCGCGTTATGATCTCGCCACATGATACCACGGAATCGATCATTACCACCGTCAAGAACTTCTACGGCCTATACGAGTACGGCGTCAGCTTCGAGAACGAGGAAGGCATCAGCATCATTGCAGCATGCGATAATTTTGACAACGACATGGTGGTTTACGTTAGGACAGTCGCGCCCCCTCCTGCTATCATCAGCGACCACGTGAGAGACTCGGCCAGCCCCAAGAAGCTGACTCTCGGCGCACCATTCGAGATGCGCCCGCCAACACACAGCAACGGACACTCGCCCTCTAGGTCTGCTGCTCGATCTGCAGGAGTTCGTAGCGTGTCTCCTCACTCAGAGCTCGGCCGACGCAGTACCTCTGTTGCTCCTGGCGGTAAGCCGAAAATGCATAGAACGAAAAGTAAAGGTCATAGCCAAATGGGCGACAACGACGGGTACAGCAGCGGGGACAACGATAATGGTTCAGTCGCCAGCTCGAGGCGCTCCAAGGCAGAGGAGATCAAAGCCGATATCACGGTGGATAACATCGTGGAGGGAGGTCGCAGGAAGCGAGCATTCGAGAGCTCGGTAAGGACGATATCCGCACTATGGGAACATGCAACTGACTTGCTTAGGAACTGCCTCTCTTCGTTCCCCCACAGGTACCTATGAGTACCTCTATATCGTCTATCTCACCTCAGCGTCGCTCAGGTCCGCACCTGGCGTCCCCGTACGCATATTCCAATCAGCAGACATTTTCGTACCAGCAGCCTCTGCCTTCACCTCAAAGTTATAGCAATGGCTTTGGCAACATGCAGCCGCCGTTCCCGACAAATCCATATCAGAATGGTTACCAACCACCCAGCAGACAGCTGCGTGGGAATCGCCTCAGCGGTGCAAGCTCGAACCGCAATTCGAATGGCGTCCTGCCCACCCCAGACCCTACGATTGGCAGTGTCATATCCGATGAGGATGTTGCTCTGCAGTTGATGAGACTCGGCGATCCGACTGCCTTCTCTCATGGCAGAACTTCGACCTCCACTATCGATGATGCACTCAGTGGAAAAGCAGACGTGGCCTCGTCTGATGAGGGCAGTGAAGACGACGGCCAGGAGGAGTCGGGTAAAGAGGAGGATGATGGGGAGGATTTGAAGCTGCCCACGGTGCCAACATTCCCCAGGGAAGAGATGGGACCTGCCAGAAAGAAGCAGCGCGTGTTGAACGAACTGCCAAGCGACGGGACCAGTGGTGAAGAATACGAAGACCAGCGTGATGGCAACTTTGGCAGCGATGGCATGGACATTGACGGACAACGAAAGCCGATCAAGACCAAAAGCAAAACCCGTAAGGAAGGCTCCATGTTGATGGGACGGGTGAGCAAGCCTCGCCAACTGTCCATGTCTTCAAAGACGAAGAAGCCCTGTGCAGGCAGCATCAAGGTGCCAATGTCACCAGCGTCCTTGACCTCGCAGACGCAGTCGCGAAAGGCTTCTGTTGCATCCACCATCAATTTTCAGCACCAGCTTGGGGTTGATGAAGAAGACTTGTCTTCCAAACCTCGCTGCCAGCGGTGCCGCAAGAGCAAGAAAGGCTGCGACCGTCAACGTCCGTGTGGTCGTTGCAAGGATGCTGGAATCGGAGCTGACGGCTGTGTCAGCGAAGATGAAGGAAATGGTCGCAAGGGCCGGTACGGGCGCCATATGGGTGTCACTATTAAGAAGGGTGAGAGCGAGAATGCTATCGACGACTTGTCGCCACCGCCACATAATATGCACAGCTTGAAGAGCACTTTCCTCGCTCCCGCTGTTCCTAACGGGGACAAGAAGCGCAAGCGGTAGCACCAAGTTACATCGACGCACCGCGACCACCGTTACCACGACTGAACAGAGCGCTTCAAGCCGCTTCCGATCATGGGTCTTCATACATCAAAACCATAACCAAAAAAGTGCGGATACTGGATTAAAGGCGCTCTTTACGGGTGGAAGGCATGCTGTTAATGATGGTATGATTTTCATATGTCGTCTGAGCTTTTGGCGATAGGAACGAGATTGGCCTTCACCGGCAGCGAAGGAGGCGGCAGCCCGAGGATGGCACTGCAGACAGGCAGCATTGATGGTACGAGTTCCATACTAGACAAGCTCGCAAAAGCTCGAGGGCCAGAGAATGAATAGAGATTGATACAGTGGGATTAGGAGGATAAAGGATCACCTAGTTTCTGGTGTCGGTGAATGAGTTCATCATCTGCTGTTATTTTGTCCGAGTGCGAATTTCAACCTATCACAAATGCCAGTCCCAGTTCCAGTCCCAGTCCCACGTGTCATGTTCCTAGTGTCTGACTGAACCCGCCTGCGTTTCGTGCCTGAACCTGACTGACTGATTCAATGTTCCGTTATACCTCGTAATAACATCCATGGATGCCCCACGTCTTGACCGCGGACGCAGTTTGGAAACTTAAAGGAGCATGCGTCTTCTATTTCCACTTCCATTGCCACTTTCATACCACTTTCATACCACTTTCATACCATATCCATATCCAGAGCTGCCAATACCAGCTGGGAGATTCCGCCGTAGTCACATGGATCTCTGATGCCTCAAAGGATTGCATTAGCTCCTCGTGGTGGCAAAGCCCGCAAGTTGCAGTTGCGCTCAAAATAACCGAGGACAGTTGGAGGTAGCGGCAGGCTGTGGCAAGTGAGGGACTTTCCAGTTGTCGACCGTTCCAAAAGCAGTCTGCGGTGCGTACACCATCATTGCTTCACATCCATCCGGATATCCTATTACTGGCCAAGATGGGATCCATACAGGAGCGCATAGCAGCACTGAAGCTCCAGAACGCCGGTGGCGACATTCCTGTTCGACAACCACAAAATCACCAAACGACAAATGGCAAGGGCTCAGACAACCAAAAACCAAGACCACCTCCACCGCCGAGGCCGCCTCTTCCCTCAAGGACTTCATCAACGCAGTCCTCCCAAGCGCCAGGTCCACTTCCAAGGGCCCCGTCTGGCCCATCACCGGCTTTGCCTCCACGACGCCCCTCTGAGACTCCTTCTCAGCTTGGTTATGCTCACAGTAGGCGCGGAAGTACCGAATCTACGAGCTCGGTGGCCACATCAAGATCAGCCGGTGGTGAGCGCTTCAAGATTCGAGCATCTGAGTTCGATCCCTCGAGCCTTCCTGCTCTGCCCCCAAAGCGTACAGCTGAGGAGAGGGAAGCTGCCGACAAGAAATACAATGGGCCTCGGCCATTGCGGCATACTAAATCTACACCTCGTGTGGCGCAAGTGCAACAGGGCACTACGCCGCCACCAGTGCCAGTGAGACAGACCGTCATCCAGCCTCCCCTTCCAGTAGGAAACAATGGAGTGACGGATGGATCCAAAGCTGTTGAGCCCCCTGTCATTAAATCACAGCCTCCACCTCGTTCTGCTAAAGGGCCGCCACCTCCACTGCCGACCAGATCAGCTACCCAGCAAGTAGTGCCCCAAAGGTCAGAATCGACATCACTCTCCGTGAGAGCAGAGGCTCTTCCAGCGCCTAAAGCACGAACTTCGGCGCTATCTTGGGGCTTCAATAACGAAACGAGCAATTCGGCTCCAGCATCCGCGTCGAGACATGATGCGGTCGCGCCCGCCAGCGGAGTTCCACCACCGATACCAGCAAGCACGAAGCCGAATCTGGCAGCATTGCTGGCGACAAAGCCAAAGCCAAATGTTGCACCTTCGTCAAGCTCCCCCCCAGGCTCGCCAGCTGGCGCAGTAGCAATCACATCTTTCGCACATTTCTCACAGATACTGTCGTCACATCTAATCGTCATGAGTGACTTCTGGGCACCATGGTGTGGACCATGTCGTGAGTTTGCGCCAGACTATGAACGTCTAGCGAAAGAGTACTCTCGTCCAGGGCAGATCGCATTTATTAAAATCAACACCGACGATAACAAGGACATTGCTCAGGCGTACAAGATTGAATGCTGGCCAACCTTGATCATGTTTGAAAATGGGGTGGAAGTTGAGAAGTCTCTCGGATCCAATGAATACTGGCTCAAAGAGCTGCTGGAGAAGCTTGCTAGAAAGTCAGGGTTCGATCTCTCAGCCCACGTGGCTGCGCCGGACCCGTCGCCCACGGCCCCGACGAACTCATGCTTGCACTGCCGTGACTTCACTGGTCCCGATTCGCATGCGGCACGTTTTCCACGACAGTCGATCCCCTCGCACGACGTTGGCTGGCTAGCTCAACAGCTCACGGCCCCCTTCACTTCACTTACCGACAAAGCCCGAAGCATATTCACGTGGCTGCATCATAACATCGCGTACAATACGCAGGCGTTCTTCAGCAACAATGTGCGGGGCTCCACGCCACAGAGCACGATTCAATCGGGTCTCGCTGTGTGCGAAGGATATGCTGGATTGTTCACTGCTCTTGCCGTCAAGGCTGGTATGGAATCCTTCGTGATCTCTGGTGCGAGTAAAGGGTTTGGCTACCGCCCTCTGACGCCCGGTCAGCCGATACCGCCATACCAGTCTGATCATGCGTGGAACGTGGTGAAGATTGATGGCGGCGAATGGAAATTGATTGACTCGTGCTGGGGAGCTGGAAATGTGAAGGAGACGCAGGAGTATGAGAAGAGTTTCAAGCCCGATTGGTTCCAGATGTCCAACAATATATTTGGCCTCTCACACTATCCTGAACGCAGGGATCAGCAGTATCGCGAGGATGGCACAGCTCTCTCGTGGGAAGAATACTCGATGGCCCATAAGGATGGCACTGGCGCGACCATGTTTGACAGCGGCACAGAAGAAGGCATATCCAAAACCTCTATGCGCCCATCTGAGAGCAAGATTGACCTTTCACAACAAGGACCCACAGTGCGCTTCTCCTTTCAGAAAATCTGTCCGCATTGGGACCCGATTCGGAACGGGAAAGGACCTCCGTATCTGTTTGTTCTGCTGATTGATGCACAAGAGAAGAATTCCGATCGGAACTTGCCACCGTTGCAGACGAACGGATCGGTGTGGTGGACGGATGTACCAAGGGAACACCTTGGTCGTTCGGGCCAGAAAATTATGTTAATAGCCCTCACGTCGTTTGGTGGCCGCGACGGCCGAGGACTGACGATACAGGAGTACCAGCGGGGGAAAGGAAGATGTGGGTGGGCTTCGTCTGGCATTGCTACGTGGGAAATCGCGTAAGCTCACAGGCGTGTTCGGTTGGATCCTGGATGATAGCATTTTGTCATCTCTGCATGTTTCTCTGATTCTCTTGCTTCTCGCAGTTCATTTGTACCATGTCCTGACGATTTGAGCGTTCGTCCCGCTCTGAGCTCAGCTCCCGTGTTCTACCCGTATCTTTGCTTCGCTCATGACTGTTGCGGTGATATGAGAACCACCGAGTCCCCTCTCACGAACTAGCACGAAGAGAATGGATGTATTAGCCCGAGTGCTCGTATATCCATCCACTACCCAAAACTCACCAGCATTTCCGACTGCTTCTTCACCGCGCGCACATTATCCTCATCCTCGTCGTCCCACACATATACCGTCTCGGTCACGTCCCCGAGCACCAAATTACAGTGGCTGTCGTATGCCTAGAAGCGTCTTCCATTATCAGCATTCGCTCTCCTGTTTCGTATGGACGATGGATGGGTGGGTGGGCAGCCTCACGTGCAATCTCCCGGCGAGCTCGCGATCGCCGCGCAGCTTCACAAATACGGTCTCGTTGAGGGATAGTCGCACTAGATCGAGGGGCTCGCTGACGGGGTTGTCGCCGTTTTCGGGGGAGTCGGCCATTGTAGGGAGTGAGAGTGGTGGAGTGGGTGAGTGGGTGAGTGAGTGAGTGAGTGAGTGAGTGATGTCGACTGGAGAAGCTCGCGTGGTAGGAGGTACCGTATTTCCAAGTTGTCTGCCCCAGGCAAGGCCGTGAGGCACGTGCACGCGTGAACGGAACTGGGCCCGGTTGCTGGGATTAGACTTCCGCCTATCGGGCGCTGTCCCTTGCGGGGTAATCCTCCTTAGAGCTCCTACGGAGGGGAGGGGAGGTACCTTCTACTAGGTTGTACATGTTGTAGTGGTACGAAACTACGCTGTCGATGAGTAGACCAGATAATAATAATCAATATTACCTAGGAAGGAAGTATCTCCTAAGCGTGACGAAATTACAAGACAAGACACGTTCGTTCGGTCGTGTCACGTGTGGTTCCTGTCCTGTTCCAGACACACACCCCTGCGGGGCTCAACTCTAATGATTAAGCTCAAGCCAAGCATTTGCAAGCTCCACTACGGTGCAGCTGTGTTGGGCACCTTGGCACCTTCCCTTCCTTTCAGTGTTCACAGACTTCTTTCCATGCTCCAGAAGATTCCAACAACTTCCACCGCCTCTCGCTCATGACGCTCGTCATTCTCCATCTCCCTTTCCCTTTTCCTTGCGCTCGGTAGTCCGCCAATCCACCGTCGCCCGCGAGAGCCCGCAACTCTCTGGCCAACCCACCGCACCATGCGAACCGGTTCTCCCACGCACACTTCTCCGCCCCCATACCTTATATTCTTCCATCTCTGGGCCCGGCATCATGACTACCGTCCGTGATTTCGACGGGTCGAACCAGCTGCCCACGCCTACGATGCTGCCGTCTCCTTGGCCGGTCTTCTCTCCTCCCGCAGCATCGCCTCGCAGTCCCGGCAGCCCCATGTCTAGGAGACGACAAAGTGCTGCAAGCGTTGCCTCTGCACGGTCGATGCCGGCGTCTGTCAATACCTTGGATGCCCGGCTCCGGAAACCTTCGAATACAATAACCGCCTACCACGAGTCAGAGCACGCTCATGAGCATGAGCACTTCCAGCCAGGCGCCGAACCAGGAGTGGACACGTCGGCCGAAGATGACAAGATTCCACCACATCTCATGAAGCTGAAGAACAGTTGCGACATCAACATTATCGACTTCAGCGATGAAAATGTCTCGCATCTCAAGTGCGACAATGACAGCTTGGAGAAGGCCCTGGATGCGGATCGGGGCGATCAATTTACCTGTAGATGGATCTCGGTCAATGGCCTCTCATGGGACGTCATTCGACAACTGGGCAACAAGTACAACTTGCATCGGCTAGCCATCGAGGACTTGATCCATACCAAAACTCGCACCAAAGTGGATTGGTATTCCGACCACGCATATGTCGTTCTGACCTTGGCTAAATTGGTCAGGATGCACCAACATCGCGGCGACAAAGGCAAGTGCAGTTGCACAGCGGGGAACGACTCGGACGACAGTGATGACAGTATGGACGAAAAGCTCGAAAAGCACACGCAAAGGAGACAGAGCATATTGCGCACCTGGCTGGACTGGTTGCGACCGCAGGAACAGAGCGGACTGCCGACATATCTGGATCGCAACCATGACGGGAACATGGATGAGTTTGTCAGCGCCCACAGCGGAGTATCGAGTGATGCCCCCGTCAGAGACATTAGGACCTTGCACCGCTACGAAAGCGCTCAAATACCAGAGCACACCGCGTGGATGGAACAGCACAGTGCGCTGTCACAAGATGATCTCGCCGTCAGCGTAGAGCAAGTGTCGATCTTCTTAATGGGAGACAACAGCGTGATTTCCTTCTTCGAGCACTCGGCAGACGATATCGAAGCACCTATCCTGGAGCGCCTTCACAGCAAGGAAACGATCCTTAGACGAAGCTGCGATGCGTCATTGCTAAGTCAGGCTATTATTGATGCGATCGTGGATCTCGCTATCCCGGTCAAAGATGCATACAACAAAGCAAGAAAAGAACTGCAGATCGATGCCATGACCAACCCGAACGTCCGCACTTCCCGTGCGCTCCATATATTCGGCGAAGAAATTGATATGCTTCAGAACCTATTCAAGCCGGTTGTGCACTTAGTGAACTCTCTACGTGATCACAGTTCAGAACCACCACCAGCCACTCCTACCAACGCGCTGCCTACGGACACTGCACCAGATGTGCCAGATCTGAAGCCGAATGTACAGAAGCATCAAGATCTGACCAAGCGAAATCGAGATGGGGCTCCACAAGCAACGCGAATGCTGTCAGAACTTATTAAGAAGAGGCCACTGAGACGCACTACCAACTCGACAAGCATCACCATCACGCCGCTCGCACATACTTACTTGTACGTCTCTTTCTCGGCTCGATTCACCTTGCAGCTCGCAAACTGACCCTTTTCTGTAGTGGCGATGTGCTCGACCACTGTATCACCTTGATCCAAGCATTCGAGCAAATGGATGCCAGCGCCAACAACATTTCGACGCTCATCTTCAATACCGTCGGTGCCAAGACGAACAACTTCATGATGATTCTCGCCGTTGTGACGGTATTTTTCGCACCTCTGACCTTTATTTCGGGTTATTTTGGCATGAATTTCGCCTCTGGCGCAGGTCTTGCGCATCCCTTTGCCTTTTTCTGGGTCGTGGCGATCCCCAGCCTGGTTGCATTCATGTTTTTGGTGTTTGGTTTCATGTTATGGGACCAAATCGGAGCCTGGTTTGCGAGTCGTGGCATCAAATCTCAACTGAGCACTCGACGTCGGTCCAGTCGACGATAGTGATGTACAGCCGACTACCCTTATTGTATAGCTATTGTGTGATACCTAGAACTCTACAGTATAAACGGCGAACAACAACAACAGAGGACGAAAGGAGGTGGACGACAGTACAGTCAGTAATACACTATTATTTTCAAAAGTTTCCTCTGTACATACAAAAGTCACGTCTGCCAAGCCGAACGAACATATTCGCCATGGATGAACAGGCAGACGTTGGTCACTAGGTGCCTTGTTAAGGTAACCTACCTAGCTAGGTATGCAGATCGACTCCAGATTCATCCCAGACCACGTTCCCTGCGGCAAAAGCAACATCGTCGTCAAAGTCGCCATTAACGAAATTGGCCTCGTAGCCCTGCGCCTTCCTCACGGGCGGCTGGGAAATGTTCTTCATGCGATCACTGTTCTTTTCCAGGAGCTCCACTCGTGCAAGCTTGGTGTAGAATGCTCGCACCTTGTCGTGTGCTTGCACCTTCCGGGCATCGAACCGCTGCACGCACAGCCCGTCCATCCTGGTGGCACGACTGAGCGCCACATACGCTTGCCCTTTCTCAAACACTCGGCCCAGGTCCACCTTCACGCGATCGAGTGTCTGACCTTGCGCTTTGTGTATCGAGAGTGCCCAAGCAAGAATCAGTGGGATTTGAGAACGAGAAGCTTGCACCTCACCGTTGGGTAATTCGATTTTCCACGTCTCCGGTTCGCACAGCAGGTCGCGCCAAGTACCATCCGCTATAGCGAAGCGGATCAGTGGCCACTTGCGGGAGGTGGTAATCCCCTGCATCATCTGCCGTGCGTCGATTGGTGCGCTGTCTCCGCTGTCATTCTGCACACTTCCACCAGGCGACTGCAAGAAAGCAGTGTCGAGGTTGTTATAGCTGTCAAACTGTCGCTCGTCCATGAAACCGATCACGCGCCCAAGAGAACCATTGACCAGTTGTTCGTCGATATTCTTGATCAACATGACTTGTGCGCCCTTTTTCAGAGTGATTGTTTCCGGTGCCAGACAATTCGAAAGAAGCCTGTCACGCTGTCCCTTGTCCTGGATAGATCCGCCATCACGCGCCGGAAACACGCGTAATTCTCCCTGCAAACGACCTAGTCGATCTGTGTTGGCCCTATCGACTTCCTGGCGAGTTGGAAATAGTTCCGTTGCATCGAGTGAATCTTCAAAATTGAGTGGTCGCGAGAGCTTCTTGAATGCTTCGATTGAGGTCTGTGTCAGCCGACCCTCACGCATTTCGTTGAGCATACCAGCGAAGACTAGAGAGAGATTAGTGTACCGCAGCGATACGCATGGGGCGCATAGTTACCTGGATCTTTCTGTCGAAAGACATGATGTAGTCCGATGGTATGATCAATGCTCGTAGGCCACGTCGATGCGTCAAAGGCAAACTTTGCAACTCGCCCACTGTCGGGCACAGGTGGCAATTGGAAAAAGTCTCCTGTAATCACGAGCTGAATGCCGCCGAACGGCCGCCCGTTATTTCGAATTTGTCGTGCGATGGATTCGAGCTTGTCGAATAGCTCCCCGTCCACCATCGACACTTCATCCAGAACCAGCACTTTTGTTCTCATCCAGCGATGCTTGGCCTTCTGATTCTTTTTGATCTTTCGCACTAGCTCAGGAACATCTTCCTTGCCAAGCCCAATGCCAGCAAAGCTGTGAAGTGTGACACCACCAACGTTACAGGCAGCAAGGCCTGTTGATGCTGTCACAGCAACACGGTCGGGCTCCCGTTGATACTGTCTTCGAAGAGATGCGATGATTTCACGCATCAAGACCGATTTACCCGTTCCTGCAGATCCCGTGAAGAAGACGCTTCTCTTCTTCTCGATCACCAGCTCAAGCACTTGCTGCTGCTCATCACTGAGAAATACCTTGGCAGGACGCTTCTGTTTTGACGTGGCTTTTCGAATTGATTCTTCCGTACCAGCAACCACTCTGCTGGACATTTTTCTCGTTTCCTCTCGTTTCTTCTTTTGTTGCTCTTTGATTGCGCTGGCGGTCGTGTTCCACGGAAAAGAAGCTTTGTTATCGGGATGCCTACTTGGTGCGGGAGTGGCCATGCTAGATCGAGACTTGTACTTTGTGCCCCCAATTGACTGCGTCGGCTCTGAGTCTTTCTGTGGACCCTGACCGTCAAACCATGGCAATGATCTCCTCTTCGCAGGCCTGGGTTGTGGCGAGCCATCCTGCTGTGCTCCCGTCTTCTTGCTGACTGTCCCATCGAACGCAAATGACTGTAAAGATTGGTGGGGTCGCCCAGTAGGGTGAAAGTGCTCAAGTGGTGATGAAGACCAGGGAAGTGCACTGCTAGTCGGCTCCGGTTCCACCATCGTATGGCTCTCTGAGCGCGAGCTGAAGTCCATGAGACCATCGCCGGCTTTAGCAGCATTGTGTGAAAGTGAAGGGTACGAGTCCGATGATGCAGCTGCGGTCTGAGAGCTGCATTGTGCAGTATTTTCGGGCAGATGTGCTGAAAGGTCCGGATAGCTGACAATGTTCGTTGTTCTCGCCACTGGCTCCTCCACGTCCAGGTCGATGTCGTCGTCAAACTCGTTCTCGTCAAACATTACCTGAGGTATGCTAACCTTGCCTGCTGCTTGTCCTCCTCCAATCACGATTGGCTGATACCTCGCGCCTCCGTCGTTCTCGAACGTGCCGTCCAGCGACTTCGCCAGCCCACTCAACGTGCGCTTGGCACCAGCACGGTGCGGCGAGCGCGAGTCCCGGACGCCATTCAGAGCGGATGCTGAACTCGGCTTCAGCGGGTTCTTGTAGGCCGGACTAACGGTTTGTGCCGCCTGCTGCTGGCTGCCGAATGAAGGTGGTGCGAAGCTCGACTGTGATATCTGGGTCTGCCCGCTCTTCCGCTGAAGGTCGTCGACGGCGTTGCGCAACATGGTGATCGGGGCACGTCGTGTCGACCAGGCACTCTGTGCGGCGTTGGCGCGTTGTTGCAGAGGGGACGTGTTCGCGAATGGGACGTGCGTCGATGCCGATGCTCGTGGTGGCCCTGGTGGGATGGCAAGGACGGACCGCACTCCCGTTCTAGCGAGTCTTCCTATGAGCATCCAGCGCAAGATGTAGATGGCCGTGGCGCAAAGCAGCAGAAGGAGGAACGAGTCGAGTGTGAAGGCGATGGTCATGGATGGTGGCAGTGGAAGAAAACTAGTAGAAGGTATAGTTTTAGTTCTAGCATGTACGCGACCATGGCGCGCGCGCTGGGAGTAGGGCCCGGGTTTGCGCCGTGATTACTTAGTTCTAGGAGGTACATATGTAGCGTTCCATCACAAAAGTCTATTCTGCTCATCGACATGTACAGTACCACTTCCTACCTCCTAGGAGGTAGCTACTAAGGTAGGAGGTATGCCCATCATGTGTTCAACGACGCAGTTGGACGTGTACAAAGGTATAATCATCGTCGTGCCTATGTCCTTGCTGTCCATCCAACATAATCCTACACTGGCTTCACCCTTATTCAAGCGCAGCCAACCAATCCATCTCCAGCCGGGGAGAAGGCACACCGCTATCTATCATCCACATTAATGCTGCTTTGAACGCTACAAAAATCCGCAAAAGCCGATACGATACCAGAGGCATTCATCGCTTTCTGAGCCCTGCTCTCCCATCGATGCCGGTACCTGGTGCTTCAATCGGCTCTCCGTTCAGCTCAACCGTTGGCTGCGTGGTATCCCCCATCAGAGGCTGGTTGGCCGCATCCTCGTCCGCGCCTTCATCCTCGTCGACATCCGAACGATCGTCGCGCTCTTCGCCGGTGCGGATGAATCGTACTAGAATGCGGCAAATCAGGAAGAACCAGAAGAGGTTCACGGCCTGTAAGCTAGCGAGGAGAGCACAAGTAATGGTCTGAGAGAGCCAGCACTTGTACTGTTGAGTTGCCCAGTTCAGTGTGTACGGCCCAACAGTCTGGAATTCTCCACCAGGAAGAAGTGAAGCCAGGAGGCGTAGGTTCAGATAGTGACGAGTGTACGCCCAAATGGCGATGAAAGACACGAAGTAGGGTGGGGTGATCCATGCGTCCAGGTAGTTCATCAGTTTTGATGTCTACACATCAGATCAGTAGATGGTCGTGAGACTGACGAGAGAAAGAGTAGACTCACAGCGAGAAAGAAGTCAGAGACGTCGTGTGTGATGTACACGGCAATTCCGATATACGTAAAGTGAAAACGGTAACTGAGGCCGATCAAAGATAATGTGATAATGTGGTGCAGTACCAGCTCTTTGAAGTCCTTTCGTGGCTTCTCCAGGCCGAGCACCATGACCAGACTCTGCTGAGCCCAGTATGAAGCCTGCAGCAGATAGTATGCCTTGAAGAGCGCTTCGTGGGCTCTGTGCGGAAACCCCTCATACATGCCTGGCACATTGAAATACCAGACCGGTGTCCTGCTCATCACATATAGCCCAAAAGGCCCGGATATGCCAAAGTAGATGGCGGTGTAGAATTGCTCCATGAAGCGAGATTGCTTATCCCGGTTCCTGATACCACACCATATCGCAATAGGCCGAATCATGCGCTGCATCAAGAACTCGCGGGTGAACGAGAAGACGACGGTGTAGAAGGCCACAAAGGCCAAATCTTTCATGCCCTTGCCATACTGCACCACATGACCAACATGTGCGGGCAGTGCGCTCGTCCTTTCCTCCAATGCCGGATTGGGGTATGACAGGAAGATGGCCGCGTGCAGCGGATTGTGCTCGCCGGGGCTGACAAAGTACGCGCCCAGTATGAGCAGAGTGAGGATCAACGGATTGACCCACGTGTGCCTGAGCGACATGCGCTTCCACCGGTTGAACAAGCCCTTGGCTTTCCTGCGTTTCGAGGACTTGATGGTGGATTTGGAGTGGGAGTGGGAGGTGGCCGGCGCGTCCGACCGCGACGACTGGTGCGATTGCGAGAGCTCAGTCGTGGCTAATGCTTGCGCTCCAGTGTCGCCGCGCGGGTCTCCGCCCAGGTTGGAGCTCCTTCGGCGTCGCGTGCGAACCACGTTGGCGCTGTGTTGCCGGGTCGTGCTGGGCCTGACGAGCGGCGGAAAGGTCTCGGGTTGATCGGAAGACGACATGGTGTGTGCAGCTCCCGTCTGCAGATGGAGAAGATGTCGAGATCCGGAGGGCACGAATGGGTAAGGAGCGACGAGTGCTGAGCGGAAAGGTGGCAGAAGGAGTGAGTGCCTTTCCTCTACCTCCTCTACCAAGGTCAGTGTACAGTCAGTACCTACAGCTCCCGACTCGGGAGACTTTTGAACAGGGGGG
>JH792542.1:65834-103519 GCA_000291705.1 Sphaerulina populicola P02.02b
GGGTAAATTGGGTTAGAACTTACCTTATAGCAAGTTAGCGCGTCTTCCTTGTCGACGACTATCCCCAGCATCCACCACCACCAGCATCAGCATCAGCATCAGCATCAGCATCAGCATCAGCATCAGCATCAGCATCAGCAGTATTGCATTGCTGTTACTACTAGACTCGTTCTCGAAGCTGCTGGTACGACACGTGCAGACATGCGTCGGTCGTCACCAATGGCAGGCCGCCGCTTTGAGCGCTCGGGGAGCTCGACTGCCGCCATCTCCACCAAGGATGAAGATATACCATGCCTAGGAGGGAGAGCCTCGCGACATCGCCGACACCGACGCATTGGCGCGCATGGAAGATGCCGGGTGGATTGGACGGGACGGTCCCATTCACGTGGCAGTGGACCCAACTAATCCTTTACAGCGCTGAATATGAACTTGGGATCCAGTCAACACGTGGAACCTCCGACTATCGATGTCCGCTATACCTACATATCGAATGCCATCTCGCTGGTCCGAGCCTCAGGGTCGTACCGTGGCACTTCTGTGCCCGGCGACCCCATCAAGGAGGGCTTCGGTATCTGATGAAGTAGGAGGTAGCTCGCAGGAGAAGCCGGCACGGCAAACATGGCGAGTCGAGCATGATCAACCTGCTTGGCTTCGCCTGAAACCATCTGTCATTCGGATAATGAGAATGGGGGACGCTGACCCGCTTCCCTTGTTCTGCACACGCTGTGCGGCTAGTCCAGCTAGGAGGTATGGGTAAAACTTCGTGCCCCAATGGACTTTTGCTTCCACCTCAGAATGGTCGTCACTCCGATGTGCCTTGCCAAGTCGGGCCTTCGGATGATCATTTTCTTCAACCTCTGTTCATTGCCGACGCAGCACGCCATAAAGCCAAGACGGCCAAGTGTACCAGTATCAAGTCTAAGAGCTGTCCCATTCGAACATTATGCTTGACATACTGTCGAAAGGCAGAAGATTTGCCTATCAGAGCCGCTGCCGGTTCAATGCCCAGATGCTAGCGAAGATGCGGTTTCGTAGCGAAGTTCTAGTCTCCGCTGGAGTACTGTCATCCGGGACAATACGCACACTTTGCGGGCGCCACGAGATGATGTGATGACCTGTCTTGATGATATAATACTCATAGAGGACTCTGGAGCTGAAAGCGGCTTGTGCCATTTGTTCTGGCTGCATCAATCTACCTCCTTCTCCAGCGCACATTTCCTCATCCGGGCACTTCCCGAATCCTGTCATCACAACACTATCGTAACAGACGGGCTCAATCCTCGAATCCTGGCGGCTTGCAGCCATGGGTCTCCAAGAACAGTATTACGTGAAGGAGTATCAAGATGTCAGCAGTGGTGAACAGGCACTGTCGCCCACATCCGACTGGTCGCCAGCGGAGGAGAGGAAAGCGAAGAGGAAGTGGGTGTTGAGCGTTCGAGCAAACGGTATTCCAATGCTAATTCTGTTTGTCAGACTCGATTTGATCATCTTGCCCCTCTTGACTCTGGGCTTCTTCTGCTTGCAGCTCGATCGGGGGAATATCGCCAACGCTATTACTGATTCCTTTCGCGAGGACATCAACATCACTCAAGATCAATTCAACGTCGGCCAGCAGATGCTCTCTCTTGGTATCGTGCTATTCGAAATCCCTAGCAATATGATACTCTACAGAGTTGGCCCGGGCAAATGGCTCACCCTTCAACTCTTCCTCTTCGGCACCGTCAGTACGTTCCAGGCGTGGCAAAATGACTACGGCTCCTTCATTGCATCTCGTCTTCTGCTCGGTATCACCGAATCAGGCTTCATTCCCGGTGGTTTGGTGAGTACCTAACGATTCGAATCCTCGAAGATTTCCTCTGTGCTCGATGTCTCACTGAGATCTTGCCTGCTACGGCGCCAAGACTCAAAAAAGACATGCGTGAAAGAGGCTTGCTTGTCCAGAGAAATCTGCTTACCTTTGACCTATCACGTCTAGTGGACATTGTCAACTTGGTACACTCGCAAGGAAACAGCCAAACGAGTCATGATCTTCTACTTTGGCAACCAATTTGGCCAGGCTTCCGCAAAGCTTTTGGCGTATGGTATATTGCACATGCGCGGTGTCGGCGGCAAACCTGGATGGTTCTGGCTCTTCGTTCTCATGGGGGCCTTCACCATTGCGTCAGGTTTCGTGCTCGGTTTCCTCCTACCAGACTCGTTCGCAAACCCTCACAGCGCTTTCCTTCCCAAATGGCGCATCTTCTCCGAGCGTGAGATTTACATTCTTCAAAACCGTATCCTCCTCGACGACCCCGCCAAGGGCCGGAAAAAGAAGTCGATTGGCTTACCAGCTTTCAAAAAGACCTTCTCCAGTTGGCGAACGTGGACTCACTTTCTCATCACCCTCTGCAACAATGGACCGCAACGTGGATTCGACACGTACGCTCCTTCTCTGGTCAAAGAAATGGGCTTCCAAGGCCTCACATCGAATGCATTGGCTTCCGTGGGTCTCTTCGTGCAAATTCCCGTCTCCTTCCTCTTCAGCTACATTTCCGACCGCTACGACAAACGTGGCGAGACGGTCATAGCGGGTCTCTCGCTGACAGTTCTGGGTAAGATATTCACTTGAACGTAACCCACACCGCGTCTGACTTGGCCGCTGACTTGATATCCACTATGGGTCGTCTGTAGCCTATGTCTTCAATCGCATCTTTACAGAAGTGAGAAACCAAGGAGCACAGTACTTCGGCGTCGTCCTGACACAGACGTTCGGAACATTTTCGCACCCGTTGAACATCACCTGGCTATCGCTCACTTGCACCGACTCGGAAGAGCGCGCACTAGCAATGGCGCTGGTGATCATGGGAGCCAACATCGCGGGCATATACGGTGCACAGATCTTCCGGTCGGACGATTTTCCACGCTACCGCCGAGCTTTCAGCATTGGAATTGGGGTTCTCGCGTTTGGTGCCGTTGTTGCTGTTGTTCGCAGAGTTGATGAGAGTTTGAAGCGCCGACGTGCGCCGAAAGAGATGAGAGAATCTGTTCTTGAAGAAGTCCAGAGTGTTCCCGATGGTGCGCCTGTGACTGCTGTACGACTGAAGGTCTGATGGAAATGACGGATAACAATCGCCAGTTCCGTACTGGGCTAGTCCCCACATTGAGAGCCTACTACAAAGTTTTTTTTTCACCTAGAGTTGGTGAGATGCGCTGTTCGCGTGAGTAGGCATATAGAGTAGGGAGTCGGTTCTCGGCCAATCGAGGCAGAGTCCCTCAGGTGTGGTGGAGAACAATAGAGTCCTTTCGTCTCGCTGGCGGCTGTACAGTATGGTAATACAATGGTATAGACATATATTAACGCTTGACCCAGGCAGGCATCTTGCGAGCCTTGAGCTTGCCAGGCTTCTTTCGTTCGACGCTTCGAGGATCGCGTGTAATGACATGTGCTGCAGAAGTGTCAGTTGGGGGAACAAGTTCGCGGCCGGATTACTTGTCGAATGCTCACCTCTCCTCAATGCAGGCTTCAAGTCCGGTTCGTGTGCCAACAAAGCCTTTGCGAGCCCCAGCGCAATCGCGTCTGCCTGTCCTGTCGTTCCACCACCTCGAGCCAGTGCCCATACATTGTACTTGTCCATTCTCTGCGTAGCCTTCAGTGCCCACACCGCCGATTCTCGATCATGCAGACGTGCAAAGTAATCTGTCAAGGGTTTGCCGTTGACGAGCACTTTGCCTTCACCTTCGACGACGAAAACTGATGCTACACTGGTCTTTCTCCTCCCGACTGCCTTCGACCTCCCGAACTTGTCGACCAGTATTGGTTTAGGTCGATTGTGATGTGGTTGCACCAATCGCTTGTACTTTTCCAGCGTTTGTGTGACATCGGCGGGGATGAGAGATGGATGAATGTAGTTCAGTCGCTTGAGCAACTCCAGCAGCATCTTGTAGCTCTTGGCTCGCACGGGCTCCGCGACTTCGGTCTTGTACTGATCTATCGTCTTCCATGCGACTCGTGGCGCCTCGCCGGGTGGAAGGACCGGCAGGAGTTGGTATTTTCGAAGAAGCGCGGACAGAGACAGCAGGTCGTCAACGTAGCGAGGCGTCGCAGTGAAGTAGGAGGGCGATGCTGGCACAATCCTGATGCGCCTGAGAACGGGGTGGGCTTGGGGATCGACCTGATTGCCGCCCCGACCGCCTCGTCGTGGTATAGAAGAGCTGCTATTCCTCCGCTGCTCTCTTCCTCCTTTGCCCACGTCGGCGGGTGTCTCAATCATCTCGCCTCTGACTTGGCCGAACCGCGATGGCCTCGATCTGGACGGCAAGACGACCTTGCCGTCCTCCTCAGGGAACTCCGCGGCGGCATTGATGGCCGGCGGTCCACCATCCACTGCCGTCGCCATTGTCCGTCTCATCTGGCGGAGACACATTCTTGGAGGTGCGGCAACCAGCGTGCGCAGGCCATGGCGACGCAGCACTGCCTCCATTGTGCATGCCATGTATATCTCGCTCGTCAGTGATGGCCGTCCCTTGAAGTCATGGAAGTCAAGCGAAGATAGAGCCAAGACTCGGCTCGCTAGTTTTCTGCATTGGGACAAGGCTGAGTGCCCCTCGCAATAATTCTGTTCTCTCTGTCTGTCATAAACAACACAACCTGGAGACCTCTCGATATCTTCCACTCTCTCCCTCTCCCACTTCCATTCTCCGCCCCCAAATAATCGCCAACGAAGGCACACTGAGACCACCGCCTCACACGAACATCACCTCTACCATTATGGCCTTTGGAAAGATCTACTCGTACGAGGTACGCACTCTCGCCGCCGCCGCAAACAGAGGCCACCGCCCACCAGCATATTCCACCACACTCCCAAAAGAGCTTTGCACTGACATTTCTTCCTTCCTTCTGCTGCACAGGGCAATGCTCGTACCACCGCCCTCCTCGCCGTCGCCAAAGCCAACGACCTCGACGTCGAGCTCGTACCCACCCAGCCCGCCAATGTCACCGACGACTACCGCAAGCTCAACAAGCTGGGCAAGGTCCCAACTTTCGAGGGCGCCGACGGTTACGTTCTGACTGAAGCCATGGCAATCGCCATCTACCGTGAGTCGCGACCGGAAGACGGCGCTCGCAACACACTGCGCGCGCATGGACACACTGCAACCACTCCCCTCTGCAATGATGACAAAAACATATCAATTACAGTTATCCCTGTCTGAAGATTACTGTTGAGAACCGTATTCACACTGTCTGAATTAGCATACATACATCCACCTAGCACCTCTTGAGACGCCAATGTTTGGTGGAGAACAGCCACTAACGGTGCTTTCGTACAGTCACATCGCAAAACGAGAAGACCAGCCTCCTCGGCAAGACCAAGCAGGACTACGCCTCTATCCTGCGCTGGATGTCTTTCGCCAACACTGAGCTGCTTCCCCAGCTCGCTGCCTGGTTCCGTCCTCTGATCGGCAAGGACCCATACAACAAGAAGAGCGTGGACGACGCACAAAAGGCGACCCAGGCCAACGTCAAGGTCCTCGAGGAGCACTTCACTGTCAACACATTCCTCGTTAACGAACGTCTCACTCTCGCCGACTTGTTCGTGGCCAGCATTGCCAACCGCGGCTTCGAGAACTTTTTCGACAAGGAGTGGCGCGCACAACACCCAGCCTTCACCCGATGGTTCGAGACTGTGGTCAACCAGGATATCTACAAGGCTGTCGCTGGTGAGCTCAAGTTCATCGAGAAGGCCATCCCCAACCACCCACCAAAGGTCGAGAAGGCACCAAAGGCTGAGAAGCCAAAGGCCGCGCCTGCACCAAAGGCTGCGCCAAAGCCAGCCGCTGATGAAGAGGATGATGAGCCAAAGGAGGCACCAAAGCCAAAGCACCCTCTCGAGCTGCTCGGCAAGCCAACTTTCGTTCTTGATGACTGGTATGTCTGCCACACATGCTCTATTCCTGCTAACCACCCACTGACCGTCTCCTAGGAAGCGCAAGTACTCCAACGAGGAGACCCGCGAGGTCGCCCTGCCATGGTTCTGGGAGAATGTCAACTTTGAGGAATACTCTCTGTGGACGGTAGACTACAAGTACAACGACGAGCTCACCATGGTCTTCATGACCTCCAACTTGGTTGGTGGCTTCTTCACCCGTCTCGAGGCCAGCCGCAAGTACATCTTTGGTGCTGCGTCTGTCTACGGCAAGGCCAATGACAGCATCATCAAGGGTGCCTTCCTTGTCCGTGGCCAGGAGGCTCTCCCCGCCTTCGAGGTCGCCCCAGATGTCGACAGCTACGAGTTCACCAAGCTCGACCCCAAGAAGAAGGAGGACCAAGAGTTTGTTAACGACCAGTGGGCATGGGACAAGCCACTCATGGTTGGTGACAAGGAGTATGAGTGGGCTGATGGCAAGGTCTTCAAGTAGACGAATATTCTGGCCAAGCATGGCTGAGCTGTACCGTTTTTGCGCGATTCTCGCCGAGCAATGCATGAGTGTATGGCTAGATGGATGTTGTTCATGACCGACATGTGGGAAAAGCGATACCATTAGACGGGAAAGCAGAAAATGATGATACCATTCTCCTGTCAGGCCTTTGTTGCACATTCAGTCATTCACCCTTCAACATCAAACTCCATCTCATGCACGCCTCGTCCTCTTCGCCTGGAAATCATCCGCACCTGACCCTTATCGTACTGAGAACAAAGAAATTCCATCCAACGCCTCCAGTAAGTAAATGTAGTCAGACTCTCTTGTATAATGCAAGAAAGGCCCGGCTACTGCATGTAGTTCGAGACAGTGCAAATGTCCAATTCACAACTTCCGCACTTATTCAAAACGGTGTCCAAGTCTCAATACTTCACTGTCGAATTCTCGGTCCGAGCAGAAACAAATGGGTATCAATATTGCCTGCCTCTCATTAAACATCAATCCAAACACATCTCGAAATCATCTAGCCATCCTGCTCCTCTTATGTACATTCTGAACTGCCAGTTCAGGATCATTGTCCAAATCGAGTATTCAAGGTAATAGTTCATTCGGCAGGTGAAAGCCTTCACATCTCCAGGGAAGGAAACGATGGCTTCGTCACACTTTGTGAAATTCGCCGTGTGAGTCTAGTAGTATGCCGCATCGCCCACTGCGATGACAGCATCACCATCGCCATCGTCAAAGTCATCAGCAGAATCGACTCGACGGACCCTTTTGAGCTTCAGGGAGCGGTAATGCGAAAGCAGCATGCTGCGCGAAGCATCTTCAGTCTGCTGGAGCTTCAGGTGACACATCTCCGCGCCAGCAACACTCATCACCAATAAGCCCGGGCGAGAGACGCTATAGTATTGAGTGGCGGCAAAGCACGAGGCTTTGAGTTCATCCCAGCGCGTGAAGCCTCTGCCCACTCGGCGAAGGAATTCGACCATGGTTGGATTGTATGGGTTGGAAGGCTGAATGGCATCATAGCTAGCACGGAGTGCCTCAATGCGCTCTGCCCAGGTATCGTACTTCCTAGCATCTGACGACCATTCTCCGTGGATGGAGCGAAGGCGATCTTTGAGCTTCAATAATTCGGCCGCCATTTCTGAACCACGAGGGGTCGACTCCGAAGTTTCCTTCCAGAACCGAGCAAGATCAGGATCGTATGATGCCGCAGGCTCGAGGATGACACTTGCGCGGATCAATGCAGATTCGACGATCGGTTGAACCACATCGAAGAATATCGTGTCAATAGCACTGGCTGCTGTCTGGGCCTGCCCCACGAGGCGGCCTAAGATCTCGTTCTTCTGTTGATTCTTGTCCTCTGATCGAGTGAATTGCCAGTACTTCGGCTCAGGCAAGTTGCGAGGCAATGGTCGACTAGCTTTATACGCATCAAAGTCCGCTTGACTGAAGTCGTAACCTTGCTTGTCTGCATCAACAAGATAGTCGTGCAGGTACACAAGGCGCATTACCTCCTCCGAACCAATCGGTAGACCAGCATATACCAATCGCTCGTGGAAAAGCGTCACGATACCAAGCATATTGGCATCCATGCGCTTCGCGGCCATAGCACTCAGGTACCTGCACCATTGCTGTTCAGAATTGGGGTCGTCAACGTAGTCAGACAGCTTGTACTTGTCTTTGGTAATCCCAAGTTGATCTGGATCTGGTGGCTTCCATGGTGCAGGCGCGTTCTTGAATGGCTCAGTGAGGGACGGTTCCCAGGTGAACCAGAATGCGTCGCCGTCGTAGTCGCCACCTTGCAGCTTGTTGGCAAGAGGCCGCATGCCGCGCGCCGAAAAGATGATATTTCCAGCGTACTTGGCAAGTTGCGGCTTGAACACGGCGCGCACTTTCTGTATATCGGAGGGTCCCATTGCGGGATTTCGGGCTACCAGTATATCGATGTCATTGAGAAAATTGACTCTCGTGCCGATATCAGCGACATCAAAAGGCTCTTCGAAACACACGCAGACCTCGCCTGGCCTGAGGCTTCCCGTTGTATCTAATTTACCTCTCATCTGCCCGGTCTTAGGCTCCGCGATGCCCCAAAGCGTGGTGGACCTTGGCAGCTCAATTTTGAAGTTTTTGTTCATCAAGTCGAAATAGCTTGAGGCGAGCATCTTGACCTCGGTGGCAAGATGCTTATTCTGCTTAGGCACGAAGCCAGCCTCGAGCATCTGGATTATACGCTCTTCGAGCGCCTTGGGAAAGCCAGCAAGTAAGTCAATACCGGCTTCTCGCCTTCGCGCTTCGAAAAATTCGTTGTGACTGGCGATCCACTGCCTCAACCTCAAAGAACCGTCTGCTGCAAGCGCCTCAAGAAATCCATCGGTTTGCCGCGTTACCAGGTCGCGTACTAACGTTCGAATGTTTTCCAGGGGCACTCCTCTGTCCACGAGGATCGGCAAGTAACCAATATGTAGTAACGACGGCCGTGCACCAGGGTTAGCCTTGACGACATTGACCGACAGTGTCTCTTCGTCACAGCCATAGAATGTGTCGCGATGCACCTTGACTTGGCTGGGCGCGAGATTGAAAAGGGGTCCAGCCGGACGTATGTCGGGGTCTCCGTGGGCAGGCTCGTCGATATACCAGAGACCCTTTGCACCTGCAGCGCGGATCTGCAGTGTCGCGGGCACCCGCTTCAGGCAGAGCTTCTTGGCGTACTGGTAAGCAATCCAGTACGACATGCGATTGCAGCCATCACTCATAACCATCTCTGGATCGTATTCTTCATAAAACCTGTGGGACAAATTTGGATCCTCATATCTGCGGTCATCACGTTCCCGCGTGGCAACTTGATCCGGAACATGTGCAATCTCGCCAGGCTGTAACACGGTAGCTGATATCGTCCGTGATAAGAGAAGTTCAATCCTCATATACGCCTTGCGTGCGGCTTGTTTCTTGTTCGTACTGTATGGTAAGCACCATTGAACGATGTCGCACAATGACATTGTCGGACTAGAAGCTACAAAGATCAGTCGATACGCCGACGTAGAATGTCTGCCCTCGCCAACGCTTTTCTTTTTGTTCGGCTGCGAGAACAGTAAGTGCCATTTACGGCCTAGGATATCCTTCGGCGTGCTTATCCACTCGCGAAAGCTACGCTGCACGTCACGGTCTCTGTGTGTGGCAGGCAGCTTGGACATATCCGGTATATCAACATAAAGAACCCTATCAGCACCCAGCTTTCGCTGGAGACTGCACGAAATGTCTCTACGGAGCGTCAAAAGCACTAGTTTGCACACTGGGCCAGATTTCGTAGCCGACCATTCCAGTCTCGCAGTCCTGGTTAGAGTCTCCCAGGGCTTGAGCTTTTCGATGGCAGGCGGCTTTTGGTAAGGTATGCCACGATCTGCCAGAAGTTCCAAGAGTGTCTGCATATTTTGTTTGGGCCATGCCCCGTCTAGAGCACTGGCACTGATCCGCCCTGCTTGTAGCACTCTTCCAACCTCCCACTGTACATCAAATGGTAGCTGGCAAAACGATTGAAGAGCAGACAAGTCTACGAACACGTTGTTGAAATTCGAGACCGCTCGCGGTCGTGACAGCATATGGTCTGCCGGATGCTGTGGACCAGTCACACCACCGCGAAACGGGTGATTCGCTTGCATCTCGCTAGGCGCTTGGTCTACGTTTGGCATACCGTGGTCGGTAACCTCATCGCACCGATGTGCAACGTCCTCCCACTCAGCCATAGTACTAGTACCAAGTGAAGAACCAAAGTCATCAGACGTGCCATCTGAGGTGACATCAATTGGCGCTCGGCGAGTTCTGAGTAATTGATCGGGAAGAGGAGATGTAGGAGCGGTCAGGTATTCAGACGAGTCGGCAGATTCTGTCAGTGCGGGTCGTGCTGGTCGTACGGTCTTGTTTGTAGAAGACGAGTTCTGTGATGCGTCGACCTGCTCGACAATATGCAACCACTCTGCAGCAGTGCTCGAAGCTACAGAAGAAGCACCTATCGAGTCCTGGTCTCTACTCCGTTGCAAAGGTGGAGGTGGGGGCATTTCCTCGCTGAAGGAGGTGACATCAGTGCGATAGGACTGTTGAGTACCCTGAGAGGACCAGAACGAATGGCCTTGTCCAAACGATGTATTTGCCGTCGTGCTTGCGAAAGAGGTGGTCGCATTGACCCCCGGGCCGGGTTTTTCTCGTGACACAACCGGCGCAGTATCAGGTTTGTAAATTGGTTGACCTGGCAAGGCAGCGAAAGACAACGTTGTCTGGTTCCTACCTCTGATCGATGAGGCAGTCCTTTCTGGCGGCGTTGTAGCTGGCAGAGATTTCTGAACGACGGGTTCCACCAACGAGGATGACCTGTTCGCCCCTGGCTTTGTGGTTCTGAAGGTGGACTTCAAATTGGACTGAGCTGTTGGCTTGGCAGAGCTTGGACTCGGCGACGAAGGTTCTGGTAGATGCTCGTCCTTTTGTGTTGGTTCGGAAATCGTTGGCATTTCTAGGTCCACCTTTGCCAATTTGGTGAATCTGTCCGTTTTGGGCGTCGCGATGGCGCAGTCCGTCAGGCGCTCCAACAACAGTTCGAACCTCTTGCTGCGATCTTCATAGCCAGGTGTCAAGGCGAGACTATGAAGGTAATTTTCAACCTCCTCGCTCAGTTGGCCTGGATTCTTCCAGGAGAGAAACTTGTAGGCGGACCACAGTTTTGACTCTCTCTCTTGTAGGCCTTGGCCGGGCGATTTCGAGCCATCGATTGATATACCCAGCTGTGCAGCGCGACATAGGTCGTTGAATGCCTGCGCTCTGTCATTGGCGAGGGTAGAGGCATGGGCCATGCTCGTCGTGGCCCCAGCCTGTGGGTTCACTTCAGAGCTTTTTCTCTTCCTGGCCATGTCGAGGCTGTCCTGGACAGGCTGGCAGCAACGCCTTGATCTTCGCCCTCCTATCCCAATAGCATCGTCGCCTCTAAGGAAATTCAGAGATATCTGAGGAGGGTAAAGTAACGTCGCAGGATGGTGAGGCCGAAACAAGAGAGGAGGAGGTTCATGTGCATTGTGGAGCACGCGGCGGCCCTCCTCCGGCCCTCCCGTCGGCATCGAGAAAAAGTTCCGACTGGCTGGAGCGTCGCGATCCCTGCGTGTCTGCCTATCTCGCGTAGCAACGCGGAAACTCGTGATGAGGCAGGCATAACGGTTGGCGAGCATGTGGAGCAGAAGAATGAATGTTCATGAAGAATGAGTAAATATGGTCGCGTCGTGCGCAGTGAGTCTTGTAGCATCTCAACGGCATGAGCGGTTACCGACGATCGACTCCCAGCTCACATAGCAACTAGGTACCTGTAGGTCAGATTCGCTTATTGAGTGAGTGTGCTGCGGTAGGCGAAGCGTTGGAGGTTCTGCAGTGGGTACAATAGACGTGTCAGTACGACGATGCGGAGGAATGAGATCACGGAGCCTGTCTTGCTGATCCTGCGATCAATATTAGGCGCCCGGTCTGTGAAAGGAAGCACAATCTAAGAGTTCGCAAATGAATTTGGTGGTATCGTTGTCGTGAGAGATCCTCCAGGCTGGCGGAATTGCGGCAGCCCGTGTAGATGCAAGTCGTGTCTAGCATTATGTCGGACCTGAGACGAGTGCTTGTAACCGGGGCCATTGCACTTCAGTCTGCAAGTGATCCTTTTGCGTTCTCCTTCCCGTCAAAAACTCCATCATGCACATGCTTAGACCTTTTCCTCCTTCAAACCGTGCTTCCAGATAGTGACGTATGGAGTGATCCCGTCCTCACGGTAGTTGAGAAGAATCACGCTGTGCTCATGTCAGTATTTGTTCGACTCTCGCGGCACGTAGTATGCCAACTTACGCTCCGTCTGGGTCCATGGACTCGCCAATGAAGAACTCGTAGTCCTTGAAGTTGGCAACAATCTTCTTTGCGTATCCTGCGGCACCCTTCTCGAATGCAGTAACCTCCTCATCACTAGCGCCGTTGGCCTTGAGCTTCTCCTTGACGGCCTTCATGTAGCCCTTCAAGTGGGACAGGTAGCTCTTCTTGTCGAAACTCGTCTCATTGAGGCGGAAAGAGTAGACGACATCGATCTTGGTCTCGGCGGAATCCTCGGCGCCCTCCTCATCACCACCCTCGGCGGAGGCGTTGGCGCCAGTGTTGACCTCGACTGGGCCGATAGTGATCTTCTTGCAGTCGGCCTCGTAGACGACTCCGTCAATCTCCTGGAGGTCGTACGAGTCCGAGATCAGCTCGTCGCCAGTGATAATGTCCTATGCGGGTAATGTCAGCTAGATTTTCACATGAAAAGCGAGTGATCGAGGCGGCCGAGGACTGCGGGCGCCGTGCAGGCTTCCTGCATGTCGTGGAGACGTCGCAAGCTTGGCGTACCTTGTAGATAATCATAGTTGCGGTGCGAGAAGTGGTTGGTGAGAGGGTGCAGAGAGCGTACACAGAAACCAAATTGAGGTGAAGGCTGAAGCAAAGGATGAAGAATATGTGTGGAGGGGAATGCAAGGCGGGGGCCGAGAAATCGGGCTAGTCCGTGCTCAGAGTGCCAAGACATGGTCTGGGCGTGCGAGGAGCGAATTTCGCGAGATTCGCGACAAACCTCTTTTCTGGAACTTGACTTCTTCTCCCCCAAAAGCTTCAATCACCAGCTCGCCGTTCCACGCCAGGTAAGCCCGCATGATTGATGTGTTCCGTACTTGGAGAGGGGCCACGAGGAATGCGATCGCTGCTGTCCCTGCAACGACACCGCTTTGCCTCGATGTGACGAGCTGAAGAATGCTTTCTCGTGGTCCTCCCAGAAGCACACTCTTCGCGCTCCGGACGCACATGGCCCACTAACATGACACCCGCCCTCAGATACCTCACGCCGCACTCCCTCGCGCCCTGAGAATCTACCGCCAACATGGTCAAGACTTCCGTCCTCAACGATGCGCTCAATGCCATCAACAACGCCGAGAAGACCGGCAAGCGCCAGGTCATGATCCGCCCATCCTCCAAGGTCATCGTCAAGTTCCTCCAAGTCATGCAGAAGCACGGTACGTTCCATCTCGCACAACCATCGTGTTCGGTTCAGCGCAAGAGGTGGACAGAGGCAAGATGATAGTACACCGGGTTGATAACTAGGCAATGGTCTCAATCCTCCACGACCAACGCCCTTTAAGTGCTCGGAAGATTGAAAAACTTCGGCGATGGTTCTTACACGTCTTTGGATATACTGGCTGAAAGAGCACGTTTAAATTATCGCTACAGATACAACTGACACATTCCACAATAGGCTACATTGGAGAGTTCGAAGAGGTCGATGACCACCGCAACGGCAAGATCGTCATCCAGCTTACCGGTCGTCTCAACAAGACTGGTGTCATCTCTCCACGCTACAACGTCCAGCTCACGGACCTCGAGAAGTGGGTTGTCAAGCTCCTGCCCTCTCGTCAATTCGGCTACATCGTCCTGACTACCTCCGCCGGTATCATGGACCACGAAGAGGCCAGGAGAAAGCACGTGGCTGGCAAGGTCATCGGTTTCTTCTATTAGGAACATTTCCTGGACGCCAATGGTGGCATGAGGACTTTCAATCACCGCGCCACACTATAAGTAGTCGCCCGAATCAAAAGTTCTTACAGTCCCCGTGTACTCACTGCGCCCATTCCGATCTCACTTCTCGACATTGCGCGAACACACTTGACCACCTGTCATGCTACTATCTTGATGTATGCCAAGACGTTTTCTCCGCCTGCTCTTCTTCGTCCTCTACTTCACTATCTAGTATCTCTCTCTCTCTCTTCTCGGCCTAGCCTCACTTCTCCTCGATGGGCCTTCACCTTTTCCTCTTCTGCAGGTTTCGCCGCACACGGCGGTCTAGTACACACAAGTTGGCAACTCTGTGAATAGGTCAGGTAGGTAGGTGGTGCTTTGGACCACCAACTCTTATCTCCATCATAAATACATCAGACTATCAGAGCTGCCACTTCTTCTTCTTCTTCTTCTTCTCTCCAGAGGAGGAAAAAAACAGTCCAACGGGAGCTAGACATTGCAGTAACTAGCTAGGTACCAGGTACCTTACTACCTATGTATGCAGCATATACTCTTACATCGACACCGTCCAACATCATCGCCCATCCAGGAGTGGGGCGCACAGCGCCTCGGGGTTCGTTCGGACGGGTGTTCGTCTCGTTCAGCTATGTCCCATTCCATCATTATTACCGCCTCGATTATCACCGTGAGTTCATCCTATCGCTCCGCTTTCTCGAGAGCATCTCCATGATATCTGTAGGACCCCGAGCTCCGTCAGCGACCATCACATGCCCTTCCTCGGTTGCTACATTGGTCATGTTCGCGAAGCCTTCCTCTGCATTCCGGGTCTCCATTGTCCTGGATTTGCGCAGCAATTGCTGCACTTCCGCCTCTCTACCCCCTTGCTCGGCAGCAATATCCTGCAGTTCAGCACTGGTCTTATTCAGTCTTTGATCAGGGTTCAGCCACATAGCAGAAGCCTCTTCGAAACGTTTCCGCACTTCCAAGTCTTCCTCCAGTGTTTGAAAGTGCTCCACGTCGGTCGGCATGAATGCGCATTTGAGCGCTCGAAGCGCAATCTCCATGAGGCAGACAGCAAGCACGCCGAGGAGGAGTGCAAGCCACCACATGCCTTCTCTCCCGAAGCGCATGAATAAGCCGCCCTGAACACCGTACTTCAGGCTGGGCGAATACGACATGCCGATGATGACGTTCCAGAGAACCCAACACCCCACGGAGAAGAGGATGGCGATAACGACCATGTACGACTTGTAACGTGCCTCAACGATTTGCAACTTGAAGGATATGATAATGACGCAAGCGGTGAAAGTCATCGACCCTACGAATCCGTTAGTACACAGGCTACATCCACACTGTCACACCGGACCGTCATATACGTCTGATGAAGCTTGCACCCATGAGACTCACCGAGACCAAAGACATCGTTGGAAGTTGAGAATTTTGTGTTGCCATAGAGTCCCCAGGCGGAGAAGAAAATGATCATGGCGCCAGCCACGCCAGTGAACATCCATCCTACAAAAACCTTCCATCCAAAGCCAGCGGAGAGTTGGCCTTTGATGTAAAGTTCCGGTACTGCCAGCAATGTGGAGGCTCGAAGGTCCTGTTCGAAGATGCCAAGGAAGACGATGGGCAAACTTGTGAAGGGCCCGTTGAACAAGCTGAGTGACCAGCTCTCATACAAGCTTGTGCCGCTGTAGCCGTTGTACCGTTGGTAGAGAGCCTGAGTAAGGTAGAAGAGGACCTCTTTGTAGAACGTGCCTTGAAAAGACGTTAGCAAGTGCAATCGCCTATCGACATATCATGCGTATACTTGCCGACTGTATACTTGCACGTTCTGATGTAGTTCCATCTCCCATGAACAAGCAACAACTTCGCCAAGAACCTGAATTGGGCGATGGAGTAATCAGACATTCTTGCTGCCTGAAGGCCTTCTTTTCCAGTTATGCCAATCCCGACTTGCGCTTCCTGTATCATGGCGATATCATTGGCACCATCGCCGATAGCGAGCGTGACGCTTCGCTTCACTCGAGTCCTGATGTGATGTACCAGCCCAGCTTTCTGACTAGGCGATGCTCGACAGCAGATCACTGAGTCTGCGAGCACGGCCAGGTCCAGGAACAAGTCATGTAAAGCGCCGTCGGATTGGATCTGAGTGAGAGTGCCACCGTCAATGACAATCACCGAATGTGCGACGTCGCCGCGATTGATGTCAATGATTGCTGCGGCTATGCTGTGCTCAACATCGCCAGCTTCGTAGTCCAGTACAGTGACTGAAGAGTAGTCTTTGATGAGCCTGCAGCTATGGCCAATATTGATGGCAGTCTCCCGTTTGTCGCCTGTTAACATCCATATCTTGATATTAGCTCTTCGCAACCGGTCGATGGTTTCCGGAACCCCCTTCTGAAGTTTATCTTCGATCGCTGTTGCGCCACCAAGCTCGAGCCCTTGCTCAATGAGTTCGCCAGCTTGCTCGATCAGCTCCGTTCGGTTCACCAAGGAGGTTGTAGCCTCCTGGTATGTCTTCTTCCACCGGCGATATTCGTCGTCAGCAAGAAAGCGGTACCCATACAGGAGAGTACGCAGGCCTTCCGTGGCAAAGTCGTTGATATGCCGTAGGCAGCGCTCGATGACGAGAGTCTCGTCTATCGCTGCATCTTCATCCAGCTCCTCGATATCAGCTTCGCTTTGCGGTAGGTATGAGCTGGAGCGTTTAGCCAAGGGAGGGCGTTCCACAGACTGGTGAAAATGAAAGCTATTGCTGGGTGAGTCAGTCACATCCGTCTCACGTTCGCTTAGCCACCCGTCGACGTCGTGACGAGTAGGTGTTAGTGGCCCAACGCTGTTTCTAGCAGAGGGTCGTCTCCTGAGTGAATTGCGGGTGCGAGGCATGCTATTGAAGCCTGCAGACCTCTCAGCCATGCTGTTCTGCCTGCAGAGTGCCTCTTGTGCTTCCATGGACTTGCGATTCATCGTGCGTTGCTCAATCTCCGCAAGTTTTTGATGGGCCAGGTTAGCCAAACGCAGTCTTTTCATAATGACAGAGTCTGCACCTTTGCATATCACGACGACCCTGCCATCTGGCATTCGGATGATCGCGGACATGCGTTTTCGTTTACTGGAGAACTCGATGATATCCAAAACCTCGTAGGTTTCGAAAACTCCTTCCGCATCCGGTCCGTTTGGGAAGAACTTCAGTGTGAGGAGATTCGCATCTCGCTCAAAGGCAAGATAGCCAAGCTCCTGCGCTGCTCGCACAAGTGCAAGCTCATCGGGACTTGATGCCTGGAACGTGATGTGATCATCTTCGCCATCTTCAGCACGTTCTGGCAAGCAAGTGTGACAAAGAGCGATAGAGAGGATGAACATGTTGGCTTTCTTCGCGAAGGGAGAGTGTGGCCAGCGCTGAAGGTGGTGAACGAGTTCTTGGGTACTCTGCTCCATCTGAGTCATGGCGGGCACGGCGGAGGATCGCCATTGAGGCCACGGATGTGAGGTACTTCTGGCTGGGCTCGTCGCCGCATCGGTGCTGTTTCTGAAGTCGCGCGATTCTGTGTCTCGAGCTGCAGAGCGCGGCCGCGATTGCGACCTTGAACCCCTGGCTGGGCGCTTGCCTTTGCTGTGGCAGTGCTCGTTTTGCAGCATCATATCTTCCTTGCAGACGTCTTCTCGAAGATCAACGTCGTGCAGGAAAGCCGTGCCAGCGACAGACATCTTTCTGAATTTCATCACGTTCTCCGTGAGCGTACCAGTCTTATCGGAGAAGATGTAGCCGACTTGACCAAGTTCTTCATTGATGGCCGAAGTTCTTGCCTCGAATGGCGTGTTACTCTCTGCATCATACATGTCAAGATCCTTGTTCATGAGACCCATCTGGGACAATTTGATGACCTCTAAACTGACATAGAGCGACAGCGGGATCAGAGTATTGAACTATGAAAGACTCGTTAGCAGGGGATCGAAGCTCACACGGCGCGGATTGTTGGTACCATGATGATGAAGCTCGTCAGCAACGGGCCAAAGCTCACGGGCGCGTCCTCGATGTACCACGCTTTCACCTCTGTGGATTTCTGCCACACCTGATAGGCGATGGAGTTGAAGAGGGATAGGAAGAGCACAAATAGGACCATACCGATGACGATCTTGTTCACGACGGCTTGCAGGGCAGGTGCTTTGATGCGCGGGTTCCGGTTGGCATTCATCCGAATCTTGCATTCTTCGCCGCTGTAGATGACTATGCCAATGCACTCGGGGGTGTTGCGCAGGATGCTGCCGCGGTAGATGATCTCGTTGTTTGTCAGCGCCGTGGTCTTGCCATCGACGGTGACCCTTCCTTCAAACGAATATAGATCGATGTTGGGGTCCTCGACAACGACGTTCATCTGCGCATTAGCCAGTGCCTCGATATCCCTTGCCATGCCAGTGGTGTCAGGACTTGGCTGTTTGGCCTTGAGATTCGTTTCGCCATCAAGCGCCATCGTCTCAATATAGGCCGTGTTGTTGACTCCCCGACTGGAAAGCAGCAGTAAGTCAGCAGGCGCAGCGTCGTTGCGCTCGAGTTTCACGATGTCGCCGACCTGCAGCGAGCGCCATTTGACCAGAGCCCAATGCATTGGGCCGTCCGTGGCGGTGGAGTGGTCCGCCGCATGCTTGATGTGACTGTTGCGGCCCTTCTCAGTAGCTCCTGAACTGTGCGCGCGAAGGACTTTGGCCTTGGCGTTGTTCTCGGCCTTGTCCAGCCTGTGACGCCGGAGATCCTCGTAGCCCTCCTTGGCGATACTTAACGATACGAAGACCAGCAGAGGCACGATGGTGGTGAAGGTGCCCGTCGTCGACAGTCCTGGGATCATCTGGAGAATGGAGACGCACAGGAAATAGAAGTTGGCCAGCTTCGAGAACTGGGCAAACAGCTGTCTCGGCAAGAAGTTCCAGGCATTGTATTTGGATGACCGGATGGAGTTAGCAATGTATGGCTTGCCCGTCCGCTCGTCGGTCAGGGGCCGCTGCCTCGAAGCGTCCAGCGGTATATGTCGACCATCCTTGGTGGGCTGGATTTCGCGTATGCGCAGCACAGCCTTCTTGGCACTGGCGAAGGCTGCTTTCACGCGCTTAAGTGGCAGATGTCGCCGCGCCTGTTTCGCCACCCATCGTTGGTAGTTCGGAAGTGCAGACGTGCCACGCGCTGAACGAGGCCGTTTCAACACGTCGTAGTCCAGTGTGGCTGTTGCCGTCTGAGCCTGCGAGCTCGAGCTTCCTGGCGCAAATATTGGAGGTCCCAGACCCACTTCCTGTAGCTCGATTCCCACCGGCACTCGCGGAGGACTCGTCGTAGTCGTCGGTGTCGGTGTCGGTGTCGTCGCCGCCGTCGTCGTTGTCGTCGTCGTTGCCGCATGCGTCGTGCTCTTCTTCAACAACGAAGGTCTCAGAGACACGCCTCGCGCTCTGTCCCGGGGAGATGTGACGCTACTCCTGTCCCGTTCAGGCCAATGTCCCAGATGGTCGCCCGTCTCGCCATATCTCGTCGTTGCCGGTGCTGCCGCCGTGGCCGCAGGCGCGCTCGATGCCGGGAAGGAGGTGCAGCTGTGGAAGATGTCGTCGTGGGCCGTCTCATCGATTTCGTGCATCTCCGCCGCCACCAGTCGTTCGTCTTGATGGCGTGCATGCTCATAGCCCCGTTGCCTGTCGGACATGTCTGCCGCTGCTGCTACCGCTACCGCTACCGCGACCACTGCTGCTGCTGCTGCTGCTGCTGCTGCTACCACTGCTACCACTGCTACCACTGCTGCTGCTACCAATACTGCTACCGCTGGGCCCTGCTCGACGCGCTATGGTGCTGGTCGTGTGTCGCATCGGGCACGGAGCCGTCTCTTGCGCAGTTCATGAAGACATGGACTTCGATGGTGGACGCGCTCCATTATTATAAGACGAGCGCGGCGAGGCGTCAGAGGCCTGCACTTTTCGAGAGCCATCAGTCGTCGGTAGTCGTGGGCCAAGAGCCCAGCCTTACAAGCAATCCCTCCCTCGCTCGCCCGCTACATGTATGGACCACGTAGACATAGCTGTAGCAGGAGAAGCGCAGAGCGGGAGAGACAGACCTAGGTGTGCCGCAGTCAGCGCTGAGTCAGCAGTCAGCAGAGCAGTGGGGCAAGGCCAGGTGGCCAGCAGGGCCAGTTCCTAGATAGACTTCCATCGTTCCTGTGCTCCGCCCTCGCACTGACGGTGACGGTGATGGCTACCTATTCTTAGCCGGAACAACTTGTTTGGAACTGGACTTGGAGTGCTTCATGTTCTTTTCACTCCCGTGCCTATACCTCCTACCTCCTAGTACATGTACCTCTACCGAACCTCGCGTTTGCCTCGGATCACCTTATAGGCTTATACAGACTCCACTGGACGGGAGGGACGGGACAGGAGACACGTTACAGGACAGATCAAGGGTGCCACGGATATCCTGTGATTCCTGTCCCTGTGTCAAGTGTCAACTGACTCGCGTGTCAACCACTCTCTCTTCTCCCACCTCTACCTCCTACCTCCGTACCTCCTACATGTACCTCCACCTCCGACTACCTCCTACCTACACCTCCTAGTTCTCTTCCATCTGACCGCCTCCCCCGCTGTCCCGCCGACGACACGCACTCTCTACTTACGAGCCATATACGAGGCTCCAATACCACTTCCAATCTTCTTCTCTTTGATGGCATGGCTGATGGCTGATGCAACAGGAATACGTGCTCCTCTACCAATACGGGTAGGCAGGTCTCTTGGCCCTCTTCGCATCAGGTCTCCGCTACCTCCTACATACCTCCTACAGATGCGGTGCATCACAGCCATTCCTTACTGCTGTCCTGTTCTGTACATACCGTACCTGTAGGCTGTAGCTTCCATGTTTTGATTGCATTGCGGTATTGGAACACATGGAAGTGAAGAACAACACCAGAATCCTCTGCAAACGCCCTCCTCTCCTCACAACCCTAACCTCAACCTCCCCGCCCTCCTCCAAGCCCGAACATCGTAGGCCCCTGCATCAGAACCTTTTCTCATAGGACACCTCCAAATTGAGGGTCGTGGTTCCGATTCCCGAAAGTTAGGGAACCACGGTACGACGTATGTACGTCGGGTACGAAGTTGAAATCGCAAAGTGCGGCGATGCGCTAATAAAGCCCCTGACAATATCAATCAAGACTCAAGAGGGGCTCATACCATCAAAAACAAACCTAAGCTCAGTATGAGCCTCACGAGTGTGCAGTAGCGAGGCGATGGGATTGGGCTTGGCCTTCTTGGGAGGTCTTGGGATGTCAAAGTCCAGACTTTTTTTTCGTATCGCTGTGGCGTGCGTCATCTCTCTCAGGAGTCAGTACATGTACCTAGTACACATATAGTAGGTACTGTACCTACATGTACATACCTAAGTTACATTACCTTATACGTACCTAAGGTATACATACCTCCTACAGCCTGGATACAGGTCTTAGGAGGTACATGTAGTCTTACCTGTATCTTATGACGAGCAGGCGGCAGGGAGCGATGGAGGCATTTCCTAATCGAGCATGTTCGTGCTGTTGAGTAAGGTAGGAGGTAGGAGGTACATGTACCTTAGGGAGGGAGGTAGACAGACAGACAGACATATTGGCCTGAGGCCTCACTCAATATCACACATCTTTCTCCCACATCATCATCATGGAATTCCTTTCCTTCACCACGCACGCACGCCCACGCCCACGCCCACGCCCACGCCCACGCCCGGCAAGCAACCGCTCTTGCCGTCATGTCCCTCTACCATGAGTCGGCGGAGATTCTGGCGGCGGCGGCGTCACAGAAGAGTGGCGGGTCTCTCAAGTCTTTAGTGTTTGGCAAAAAGACGTGGAAAAGCGAGCCCAAGGCCTTGTATGCCTTGACGACAGAAACTGCAAAATGGAGCACAATCCTCTCCGAAGTGCTCGAGAAGAGCGGACTTTTCAAAATTGAAAAAAGGTACATGTAACATTCCAGATTCGTCAATCTTCAAAAGCTGCTGATTCATGTGTGATTTTCAGCTCACCCCGATACTGGCACTCTTGCTTGTCCACGATCTTTTTCTGGCGAAAAAAGGCATTGCACTGCCCGCGACACATGGCTTGCATTCTAGCATCAGTCGGCACAAGGCCCGGCTTTCAGCCGAACTAACAAAGGTGCGCGTACGACGAGGCTTTGCATCACTAGATGATTTGCGAAAGGATGTCGAAGGACGTGCTATCTCGCATTCGAGCTCCGATGGGAGCGAATTTCCGACTCGGCATCCGAGATGGATTCGCATCAACACTCTCAAAACTTCACTCGAAGAAGAACTCAAGGAAGATACTGGTGCATTCTCCACCTTCACGCAAGCCAAGTCTTTGAAAGAGATCATTCACGCGGCCCCAACCAGTCGACTCGTCTACATCGACGAAAATATCCCCGATTTGGTTGCAATCGCTAGTCCCGAAGAACCCACCAATTTCACAGCCTACCGTTGTGGAAAGCTGATTCTGCAGGAAAAAGCTTCCTGTTTCCCGGCATATCTCCTCGACTACCACTCCCCACCCGAGGGCGAGGCGGGCGATGTGATTGATGCCTGCGCCGCTCCGGGGAATAAAACCACGCACATCGCCGCTATCGTCCGTAGTAACAATGGCACCGGTCGCGTCTTGGCCTGTGAACGCGATCCCGAACGGAGTAAGACGTTGTCGAAAATGACCAAAATCGCCGGAGCCGATGAGATTGTGACGATCAAAGCCAAACAGGACTTTACGAGACTGGACCCGACGAAAAAGGAATTCGTCAATGTGAAAGGGCTGATACTGGATCCGAGTTGCTCGGGCAGTGGGATTTTCGGCAGAGATGAAGGGACGATTGTGGTGAGATTGCCCTCATTGACTGCCATCGAGGAGAATTTGCCAAAGGGGAAGAAGAGGAAACGAGGTGGCAAAAACGATAAACCACAGGAGCAGAAGCCGCTGCCGGCAGAACTTGAAACACACGCTGCTGCTGCTGCTGTCGAAGAGGAGATTCCCGACGACGAGAATCAGGATGATGAGAAATTGCAAAAGAGACTAAAAAACCTTGCGGGATTTCAACTCAGCATCATCAAGCATGCCATGGCTTTCCCGAGTGCCGAGCGGATCACCTACTCTACATGCTCTCTACACAGCCAAGAGAACGAGGAAGTGGTCGTCAAGGCTCTGTTATCCGATATCGCGAAACGTCGAGGCTGGCGTATATTGAAGCGCAAGGAGCAAGTGGAAGGAATGCAGAAATGGCACAAAAGAGGCGATATCCAAGCCGTGATGCAGAAACAAAATGGAGATGATGGTGCGAAGCTCCATGTGGCAGAAGTCGCAGACGCGTGTATCCGATGCGATAAAGGCGGTGAAGACGGGACCATGGGATTCTTTGTCGCGGGATTCGTGCGGGATGAATCCTCGGCGACGAATGTTCCCGAAGAGGAACACGCTGCTGATGTACTCGTCGAGCGTGAGGAGGATGAGGCTGAATGGGGAGGTTTCAGCGAAGATGATGAGTCGTGATCATGATATAGGTAGATATGCTACCGCACTGTACCTAGGTACTGTACATCACAAGACAGGGTGAGTGAAAAATCGAAAGCATGTCTGTGCATAGGTGACCAGTCATCTGCGGGCCATGTTTTGGATACGAGAAACATTTAGTTTCCCACGCAGCTTGGCCTTGCACCCTCGTAAGCTCATTCAAGCAATTTGCAAACTCTACACACGCACGCAGATAGCTCTTGGCTTGAGAGCTTTCATGGGCTGTTCGTCGTCTTGACAATCAGTGAACAGACTTTATACAATCAAACATCTGTTAAATCGTGGCAATCAAGTTTCTTCGTTTCGTTGCTGCTGTCTAGGCGGAGGCTATCAAGCACACATTGCCCGGCCGCTCACCCAAGTCGAAAGATTTCGACGGGTGGGGAAAATCCGCATAATCCGCTGCTGTGTCTGTCCCTTTCAGGAAGCCTGTCCTTGCGCCATAGATACCATCGTCATTGATGCTGCTTTTGCACTCCGAATCCCGAATCGCTTAGTCGCCGCCAGTGATCTCGCGTGCTATCGCCATTGATTAGTGTCCGCCTCGTATGCCGTTGTCCTGTACGGTGCTGGGAGGGTATCCGTCGTCCTGGACACTCGACTGGGCGCTACTCACTGTAGATCTTGCACGCGCTGTGACCGACAACCTGCTTGATAACACCACGCTCCTCCAAATCTTTCAAGGCCTGGCGGGCGAGCGAGCCGTTGATCTTTAATCTGTCCACGAGGACGGCGACGGTGATGAGGCGGTATGACTGGACATCCTTGTTGAGCTTATCGGTGGTGGCCTTGTCGAAGATGACGGCGTGGTTGGCCTTGTCCTTGACTGAGAGACAATGGTGTGTTAGTATGCGCCATTGATGGGCCGAGTCGGCGGGTGGTGGTGCTGGTGGCGGCGGTGATGGAGAGAATCGTGTGCGGCTATGGTTGCAATGCTGGCGGTTACCTACCCTTGCCCTTTGACCACTTCTTCTTCGCTTTTCCTCCTGCTGGTGCCATTGTGATGTGTTGTGCGGTGTTGGTGGTGAAGGGTGGTGAAGGTGAAGTCAACGTCAACGTCGATTCACAAGTGTGTGTGCGTCGACGCCAAGTGTCACGTGCACATCAGATCTCTCTTCTCTTTCGGGACGCGTCGCCTCTTAGACTCCGGGTTCCCTCTACTCACCAACTATGCGACTCCACTGCTACTGCTACTGCTGCTGCTGTTACAGGTAAGGTGAAGTAGGAATCATGTACCACCTCGTCAAGTCCGTATACCTGCACGCGACCAGCAAGGAGGAGTACTCCATCCTGCTGCTTGGTCTCGACAATGCCGGCAAGACGACGCTGCTGGAACAGATCAAAAGCATGTACAATGCCGAGTACGATGCGAAACTGAACACTGTGCCGACTGTGGGCCAAAATGTCAGTCTGATCGATCTGCCGGAAATGTACCTGCGAATATGGGATGTTGGCGGGCAGCACACCTTGCGAGGACTGTGGCAGTCGTACTACAGCAGTTGCCATGCCATTGTCTTCGTGATCGACAGCACCGACATTGGCGACGCAGATATCTCGCGGCTGTCTGAAGACACCACCAAGGCCAACGACGAGGGCAGATTGGACGAGTGCAAGCTGGTTCTGGAAGACGTGCTGCAAAACGACGTTACGGAGGGTGTGCCGATATTGGTTCTCGCGAACAAGCAGGACCGCGAGGACTGCGTCGAGGTCGTGCGCATCAAGGAGGGATTGGTCAAAAAGGTCTTCGAGGGTGAGAAGGGCCAGAATGTGAGAGACAGCCGAGTGCTACCTTTGAGTGCATTGACTGGGACTGGTGTCAAGGAAGCCGTCGAGTGGCTCTGCAGCAGAGTCAAGTGGAACAAGGACGCCAGGCCACCGGTGATGCGGTGATGCGGTGATGCGGTGATGGGGCCTGCTCACCTGAGTCTGATCCGTAGCAAGGACGTCGCTGCAAATGGTCATTGTCACGATCGATCTGGTGGTAGCCGTTACTGCTTATACGTACTTCCGACTTGTGGCTCGGTTCGAGTGTCGGCATGTCACTTTTCTCTTCTCAGCTTACGCTATACCTCCTACGATCAGTACCAAGCGATCCAGTCGGTTGCCAGAGATGGCCTTTCAGCTTTTGACTACATGTCAGCATGCTGCGAGGCAGGCATGACGGAGTAGTCGTGCACCAGATCGTGGCTGCAAGTTCAGATGGAGATTCCACTTCGATTTCCCGTAAACTTCAGTATAGGTATCCCTAAACTTAAGGTACAACAACCTCCCTTCGCGCACCCGACATTGGACTGCTCTCCCACATTCATACTCCTCCCGCCGTCGGCTCTGGAACACCAGCAGCGCGAGCTTCCCTCCTTCGTCCTGCTCCGCCAAGGTCGTTCGTAATCAACAGAGCCATGAAACGACCTGGACTTGCGACTGTGCAATCCAGTGGCACTGATACCGAGTCGGCACACTCACGAGCCACCAGCCAGCTCGGCAGACCATTCGAGGACGTCGGGAATGAGTATAGGGAATCCGATGAGGTGGGCGAGGAGAGAGCTCGCGAGCTATATCAGTGAGAATATCAGCGAGACACCACCCTCCAAGATATGCTGACCCCAGTGTCTCTCCGCATCAGATATTATCGCCCACCTAATGAGGCCAAGGACGAAGTACACTACTTAGCATATGCGGACCCCGTTCTACAAGCGCATGCTCAACTGGCAGCCCTCAGGTTCGACGTTAAACGTGCCCTGATTTGCTTGGTGGGCAAGAACAGTAGCTACTTTGTTGCCGAGGCTACCAAATCGATCGACCTTGGTATGTGAAGTTGAACCGGCCCATGCTCGACACAACCTACTCAGCAGACAGATGATCATATGTCGTTATGTGCGGATCTCACGCTGACAGTCTTCAGAGGATTCCAGTCGATCGGAAATTGCGGATGACGGTCTATAGTTTGGCAGCATCAACATGTCGAAGAATGGTGGTCTGTTAGAAAGGACACTTGCCCAAGAGCCAGAACTCGTGAACGGCGAAGAGATCCCAGCTCATTATGAGGTTCTGGACATGTCTAGAGACCCTCGATGGAGCGCACATGATTTCGTCTGCTCCGAACCAAGCTTCAAATACTACTGCGGGCTTCCTCTGCGGACCGACAACAGCATCAACATCGGCGCTCTGTTTCTCCTTGACGACAAGCCCAGAGTATCCTCCAGCCAAGCGCGATTGAGAGGTGCGTCGAGAAGCTAACAATCTAACTGACAAACAACTGAGTCGCCTTGCAGTGCTATTTACCATTGCGGCCAACATAATGTTGCACATGAGAACGGTCAAGGAGGCTAACGAGAAGAGACGTGCAATCTACATGAATATGTGTATGGCAGACTTCATCAACCCGGAACATCGCTTTCGAAGTCGACAGATGAGACCACCCAAGTTCAGCTCTCCGCCTGACGTTGATAACAGCAGCCGGCTAGCCGAATCTCACCAGACTGGCCAAGCAGTGCTGTCTTCTCGGCCTACTACTGAGAAGGGCATCTCAAATCCCGATCGGAGATTGAGTGTGCCGCATTGTCCCCCATCACGCAGCGTTACTTTTGTCAGCGACGAGCAACGGTGTCGTCGGCGCGACTTGAGCAGATCACCTGGTCCCACACCACGCACCGACAGCTGTATCAGCAACGAGCAGCACGAGTACTTCGGACATGAGCACATCACACCCCTCCTGGATACAACAGAGCCAGGATTGCCGCCGCAACCTAAAGACACTTCAACGGGCATACTTGGCGAGGAGAAAGAATACGGTCTTGATGCTGATCCCGACAGAAGTCGCGGTCGGTCCCCAGGGCGATCATCACGCTCATCGACGTCTTCCATGAGCCCAAAGCATTCGAAGAATGTCACGGAAGCAGATTACCAACGCACTTTCGATCGAGCTGCTTATTTGCTCCGTCAATCTTTGGACATATCTGCCCATGGCGGAGGCGGTGTGGTACTGCTTGATGCCAACGCAGGGGCTGAGAGTATGGATCTGGTCAGCAAGCGCCGTGACTCCAAGTTTGGAGAGATCAATACGGCAGCCAGACGACCTGGAGCAGGGCCTCGTCAGAAGTCGGAAGCTGGATCGAAGGCAGACCGGTTCGACTCACTACACAGTGGACTCATGCAGGAGCGTGTGGTCTTGGCCACCGCTTCGATCAGCGATTCCGCCGAGCACATCAAGAACTTCGGGCGAGCGGACTCGACGTGGAAGGTGACGTTAACGCCCCCGGAACTTCGCAGAATGTGCACAAGGCATCCCCGGGGCAAGCTCTACGATATCCCAGAGAGCGTGGGCACTACGCTGTTCGACTACGAAGGACGCGCTGTCGCCGGTCGTCTGTCACTCAAGCTCTATGAGCTCGTCTTGCTGCGCAGGCAGTTTCCAGAGGCCAAACAGGTGATGTTCGTGCCCATGTACCATGCCAACCTCAATCGATGGACTTCGTGTTTCGCTTTCACCAATTCTCGCTACCGAATTTTCGACTACTCTTTGGACTACTTGCCTATGCTGTCATTCACGAATGCCGTCAAGGCCGAGATTGTCCGTATCGCCACAGCGTTCACCGACCAGCAAAAAAGCCTCATACTCAACTCCATGTCTCATGGTCTGTCCACTTAACGGCACGTTTGGACACCCGCTGATCGGCGACTAGAATTGCGCTCACCTCTTCACGGTACAGCCTCAGCCGCCACCTTGGCTCACCTTGCGCTCGCTATGTTAACGTGGGCATCTAGGCATATTGGCGTCTATAGAGTTCTTACAAGACACGGATATGGACGCGTTTCAGACTACCTGCATCAACACCATGGATGCGTGCGCCCACACCCTCATCGATACTGGTAAGCTAGCTCCCTTTTGCAATGTTTGCACTTAGCACTCGACGAGCTCACACAGCCGCAGTGGCAATGGTCCTCGACCATAACATGGTCAAGACTTCGCAACAATCACAAGACTCCAATGAAAAATTTCCAAGTATGCCTGGTCGAGCGAGTGTAGGTGACGGGCCGTTGTTCGCCATCGATCAAGATTGTGACATTGCGCTTATCACAGAGGAAGTCATGTGGGTGCCCTTTGTAAATTGCGGCTGCGAGACAATGCCCGACCATGTACTAACGTTTCCTTAGCGATGGTGAGCACATCACATGGACAAGAACGGAGAGAGAGTATATACGTTGACTCCTCATAGGCCTCGTGGCCGGGAACGCGACGACATTCGACGACACAACAATTGAAATGAACGCAATGCTGGAACTGGTCAATGGAGATTTGTCGATGCGGAGAATTCTACAAGCAGTTCGACCTGAGGTGGAACTCATCTTGGATGTACAGGCGCCAACCGACTGGTCTTTCTCAACACACCCCGGTGCTATCAGACGCATTGTCACGAATCTTTTCGGTAGGATGCAGCAATTTGCGCTTGGAAATTCAGTTTCAAAATTCTAAGTGATTATAGCCAACTCGCTCAAGTACACGAAGCACGGCTACATCATGGTTTCGTTGCAACGGGCACATATTGGACATGAGGAGGCCGCTGACGCCAGGTTCACTGAAAAGAATAAATCAGACATCATCAAGCTCATCGTCACCGACACTGGTCAAGGCATGTCTCCAGAATACCTGCGCGCCAAGGTGTTTGCGCCTTTCACACGCGAAAATGTGAGGGCCGCCGGTGCTGGGGTCGGACTCAGAATCGTCCGCTCAATCGTTGGCTCGCTCAAAGGTGAGATGGACATCAAGTCGATTGTGAACGTTGGAACCATAGTGGTCGTTAGCCTTCGTAAGTCCATCCGATTCCCCGACAAAGAATCATATTTGTGGTTACCATGCTGATTCTGTGAACAGCAATGAAGAAAGCAAGATCGATTGATATCGCTCTGCCGAATAACCTACCTACCACGCCAGGAGGATCGGAAATCACTCTTATCGCACGCCGTCAGCAACGCCTACGAGATCCCAATATATCTACACTCCAGAACTTGCAAGATCCACCACACGCCGCTCTCTACGTGCCCACCCTGGAGCATAGCAACTTTAGTCAGACTCAAGGCGCACATCATGTCTACGCTGCGCTTGTTCAATACTTGACAAATTGGTTCCGGTACCCAAGATGATTCTCATAATGCACCGACGGGAGACGCCTGCTGATCTGTCCATAGGCTTCCAACTTCGCAGAATTGGGACGTCGACTTGTCAGCGAAGCTTTTATTCGTGGATGAGATGCATCTTCCGACTCTACTTGCAGGGCGCCCAGATTACTTGGGCACACAGTCGCCACAAAGCATCATCATAATGTGCGCGAATCCTGCCAGACAAGCTGTCCTGTCACAGGACATCAAGAGCCGTCGGGTAGAGTTGATCTCCAAGCCTTTTGGGCCTTACAAGCTGGCGCGTACCATATGCAGAGCATTAGAAAAATCATGTGTGCCAATGAAGACGGAAGAGTTCAAACAGAAGCACGAACAGACTGTGGTCATGACACCAGAATCATCAAGGTCTGCAGTCTCCAGCGCCACTCGAAATTCAGGCATAACGAGGCGCAAACACGAAGTCAACGCTGGGTCGCAAGTAGAACACCTCGCCTCTCAGACCCCGCCAGCTCGTGCTGTCTCAACACAGGTTGAGGAAAACCATTTTAGAGAAGTCACCACTGTCCGCAGCGCGAGCCACATTCATGAAGTCGAAGCTGGAACGGGTGGTGGTTTCCCGTTCCCGGCACACGACGTACAACCCAATCGCTCGACGCCTCCTCCAAACCTACCCAGAGACGACCCTAGAACACCAGAAAACCGTCCAGCCCACCACCTAGTTCCTCCAGGAGCTCGCAGACTAGGAATCCTCGAGAGCCGCCCAGCTGCAACTCCAACAGACTCTGGCCGCGCACAACTGCCCACGACTGTAGACAGGATCGATCTGTGGGACAGGCAACCTGGTGCACAATCTCGAAAGCCTCGCCTGCTACTTGTGGACGACAATCGGCTGAACCTCCAACTTCTTCACACCTACCTCTTGAAAAAAAGTCACGATAGTGCCTTGATCAGAACGGCAGAAGATGGACGGCAGGCCTTGGATATCTACCGCGAATTCGCAGCGGACATTGTCTTTATGGATCTCTCTATGCCGGTCATGGACGGGCTGGAAGCCACACGCGAGATTCGAGCCTTTGAAGCACGGAGAGCAGATGAAACTACTCCCACAAATCCTGGTGAATCAAGAACTTGCACGCCTGCGGTCATTATCGCTTTGACGGGGAATGCCAAGTCAAATGACCAGATGGAGGCTTTCAATTGCGGAATTGACATGTACATGACAAAGCCGGTGAGTTTGAAGCAGATTAGTGTCCTTTTGGAGAATTGGAGGGACCGTACTTGATCACTACCCGAGAGCCATGAGGAACGAGGTCGGGAACGCCGAATTGGACTACTACCTAGTGTTGGTATGAAGGTACCTCCTACCTATAACGTTTGAAATGGATGCCGTGGAAAGGGGATTCTACCTGATGTTCACATTCTTCACACCCTATGCATGATCCATCATCTGTGTGTCTCTCTTTGATGAAAAAACACAGCAAGTAAGTAGTAAGTAGTAGTTCAAACGCAACACGTTGTGAGATTGAAAATTTTCGCTTTTTCATAATATACCTTGTATATATATATGAGTGGCTGGCTGGCTGGCTGGCTGGCTGGCTACATGCCGCTCGCATTGACCCTTGTCGACTCAATCCGTTCTTTGGAAGCAGCAGCCATGCCATGCATACATGCATGAGTTTCGTGCCTCGTACCTTTTTTTCTTCTCTCTCTCTCTCTCTGTCGTTTCATTCGGGCGGGCACTGAGCTTTGCCTGCCTGCTTGCCCGCCTCACATCTTATCAAATACCTCCACCCCCGTGATGCCCCTGTGGGGATGGCCATGATATCTGGGACCATCGTCCTTTTCCGTATCCCCCTCGCCCTCGTCGAATTCGGAGCTCTGCCATGAAGACGACACCCGGTCCGCCGTGACGCTGTGCATCATGTCAAAGCTACTGGCGGTCGAACTTGCACTGGGACTGGTCGATCTGCCTTCTCTTGGTCTGGGCACGAAAGTAGTAGTAGTGGCAGCAGCAGCAGCAGCAAAAGACATGACGGCCTCGGAATACTGCGACATCTCGCCCACCCACACTTGACCTCCGTTGCCCGCTTTCGTCCGTGCGACTTCACGCTCTTCGAGAGCATAGCGCTGCTGGTTCAGACCTAGATTGCGTCGATGCCACTCGCCGATGAACATGCCCTCTGGATCGGACTCGTCACGCACTTTGGTCCACTGCTTCAGGCCGTCGCCGAGCATCTCTTGGATCTCATGGGCGGCGGTATAGGTGAAGTTCTTGGCATAGTGTGGCTTGCCGCCCATGTCGCGCATGAGCCACTCGAACGCTTCATAGTATCGGTCCCGGCACGGAGGATCCTGGAGGTAGGCGCGATAGAGGGTGGCGTTGAGATAGAGAGTGGGGCCGTCTTCAGAGGTGTTGTCGAGAAAGGGTCGAACACGATTCGGGTCTCTCGTCGTGTCACTGACTCGCACTTCAATGGGGCAATGGACGTAAAGACCTTTGCTGGAAAATGGTATCTCGTGCTTCGACTTGGACTCTCCATTCAGCCACGCCGAGAGGCGCGAAATGGCTTCTGGGCCATCGCGAAGCGGGAGGGCCCATTCGTTGACGAATTGGCTATACAGGCAGTTCATGAGCAGACCGGTCTGCAAAGGCTCGACAGCTGTGGTAGAGCTGCCCGTCTGGAAGCCGTATTGCATGCCAAAGACGAACCACTCGACCCAAGGCAGGATACAGGGCACGTAATTCGACAGCCATAAGAGGTTGTGGTAGGTATGAAAGCCCACAGAGCCACCATACCAGCTTTCGACTGCCGCACGTTCTGGTTTGCTGGTCTTTTCTGCAGACCATTTGATGGCACGTTTCATGTACGGCATCCACCACACTCGCGTGAACTCCTTCTCCGTCCACAGCGTATTGTCCCATGTACGGAGAATCTCGTCGAGGGGGAGCAGCGTTTGTGTCCACTCGATATTGCACGCGTCGGTCATTGCGAACTCGACTTCGACGATGATGCCTAAGGCCCCCAGTGACACGAGCGCAGCACGGAACAGCTCCTGATTCTCATCCTGGGAGCATCTCACCGCTTGGCCGTCCGCCAGCACGACCCGTAGGCTTCTCACCGAGTCACTGAGCAAGCCATGCCGCAGGCTGCTCCCGTGAGTCGCAGTGGCGATGGCGCCGACGATACTCTGCTCGTTAATGCTGCCCAAATTGGGCATCGTCAGACCATGGCGATTAGCCTCCTCGTTGAGGTTGCGCAGACGAATGCCGCCTTCGACCAACAGTGTATTCTTCGCGCGGTCCACGTGCAGCACTTGGTTGTACTCATCGAGATTGACCATCCAGCTGCTCGTACACGTGAGATCACTCGGCGAGTGTCCACAGCCCACCACGACTATCCTGCGCCGACAGATTCGCGCCAAGTTCACGACCTTTTGGATCTCGGCGAGAGACCGAGGGCGGATGTAGAGCTCGGGCCGTGACTGGAACGTCTTCGCCCAGGTGTGATGGACATGTCTGTCGGTGGCGCGGAAGGGGACATCGGGGGCGGTGTGCTGCACTTCCCGCTGTATCTTCTCCATGGTGGAAGATGTGGGCGGGGCGGGGCGGAGCAGGATGGAGGGCGGGGGAGGGAGGCTCGGTGGATGAAGGGGGGAGGCTCCGTTGGTGCGAGAGGCGAGCTGGAGATGGGACGGAGGTAGTAGAGGTAGTAGATCGATGATGGGGTCATATGATGATCCGCAGCTGCGAGGCTCTGGTGATGGGCATACATGTGGCCATGACGACCCGAATTGCATCAAGGGCGGTCATGTTGTGAGTATGAGTATGAGTGTGAGTATGAGTGTGAGTATGAGTGAGTGAGTGAGTGGTGTGTGTTGTATGTGCTGTGAAATGTATCTCAGGTAGTACAGGACTACAGGTACAAATGTAGATCAAAGGTGATCACGTTACTTTTCGTGAATATAACTCAAGAGTCAAGACGTGGCGGCGGGCGCCTTGCAGGTACAGACTACAGTACAGGAGACAATACGATGTAGGAGGTACTGTACAGTACGAGAGCAGAAAGGTAGAGTCGAGTGTTTTTTTTGTGCTTGAATTTCTCACTCCTTCCCATCCCATTACCAGAATGGGTGGGTGAACAGAGGCTACTATGCGCACACACTACTGCTGTGACGAGGTGACTACAAAGCAACAATCCATGACCTTCCCTCCCAACTACCGCTCCAGTGCAATATCAATCGTACTTGTCCAGCATCCTTTCCAACCACAATCCCCCCGAGACATCCGCGTCTCTTGGGTATCCAAATCAAGTGCGCAGCCGTCCGATTGATACGCCCCCTAAAAGCAGAAACATGTGCGTATAGACTTCTCCCATCCTTCGCCGTCATTGCACAGATCTGGTGATCCGCGCTCGCTCGCATAGCGGCATCCGTTTGAACGCCGTAAAATTAGACATTGTCGTAAAGCTTTGCACCCAGATGTGGTGTTTCCTATTCCCTTTTCTCCTCGCGCTCCATCTCTCGCCCTGCACGACAACCAACATAAAAAAAAAGCTTTGTAAAGCATCCACAAAAATTTCGGGGTATATTATGAATTATAAGTCTTGAACGCCAATCAGGGTGCGATGGCCATGCATGTCGGCCTATCAGTGCGCATGTCGTAATCGTTCAGTATTGCCTCTCTCTTTCTCTCTCTTTCTCTCTCTGTCTTGGCAATTTTTTCTCATTGTTGCTGTCCGAGATTGTTGGGATCGACGAAGCCGAACATTTGCTGGCTTTGCATGTCAAATCCATTGCCAGGGCTCTGATGTTGAAACATTTCATCCTGCAGCTGCTGCATTTGCCCGGGGCTCGTGTACATCTTAGACTCGTTGTAGAGCATGCCATTCTCTTGAGATGTCTCATGTGATGGCGTCGAGAAGGAGACACCGCTGTCCTGATGCTGGCCAGACGGTGATTGGTAGTTCGACCCGTTTTGCTGCGATGGGCTGGGATAACTCATCTGCTGTTGCCCATTCCCGTTCATGTTGCCGTCCTGACCGTTGCCGGAGGAGGGTGACTGAAAGTTGAACATACCCTCGGGCATTGGCGAGTGGAACGACTCCTCGTTCATGGGACTTCGGAATGGCAGTGCGATCTGCTTGTTGAAGGATTCCGACAGATACAGATCATCGCTACCAAGCTGCGCTGACTCGTTCGGTGTGCCGAAAATATCAGCACTCTGGCTTCGTCCCATACCATTCAACGGCGGGGAGTGGTCGGCAATAACGGGGTCGCCGTGACTCGTCATCGACAGCGGTGTGGTGCTGGTGCCAAGCATGTGCCCCGAGTCGACAGCCAGAAATCCATTGCTCATGTGCGGATTAAAGTGCGTGGGCTGCAAACCCTCCCCTGGAGGTGCCTGCGAGAAGAATCCAGGAGTGCCAAATTCGCTCGGTGAGTTGGCAGTGGTTGCAGACAGGGGGCCATTGAATGGCATGCCCATGCTGTTGTAGTTCTGAGACGTGTCGATGCTGAGATGATTCGGTCCAGCACCATTGGCGAACCCTTGCGGGATCTGATGCTGCGGTACGGGAGCAAAGATGTTGGGGTCTTGCATCGGTACCGTTGCGGGCTGGTTCTCTTCCTGAATGAGGAACGACGGCATGGGCATCTGTCCGCTGCGGAACATATTGAAGTCAATCGCGGCGGGAACAGAGCGACTGCGCTGACGCTTGTGGCCGCGAGGTCCCGGAGGCCCCATCATGCCCGCGTGAGGGTCCTGAGGTGGGAACAGGTGCATACCGCTATGTGGGTGCATCATGTGGTTGGGCTGACTGGCAGGTCGACCCATGGGTGACACGGGCGCAGATACTGCGAACGTATTGGGGTCAAACACGTTGTGTCGGTTCTGGTATGCCTCCAGTGAAACGAGCTTTGCAAGTTGACCACTCAGCACCTTCGAAGGTCCACCCAACTGATGTACCAACACCTGGCTGGCCTGTTGGTCTTCGGTGAAGTCGCCACATTCGTAGAAGCCACCGCTTCCAGAGCTGTCCATGTAGAATTTGGGCGGTCGAGTGAGCTCGATGATCAGGCCACCGGACCTCTGCGAAGCACCTTCTGCAGCTGCGAGAACATCGCCCTGTTCCAGTGTGATGTTCTTGATCCACGCGAAGGGATACTCAATTTTATAGCCGGCCGAGTCGTTGTTGATGTAGTAGGTGACGCAGGCCTTGTCGGGCGAATAAAAGATGACCAAGTCCATCGTGCTCTGGCCTACTCTGCGCCATGTGCCAATGGAAAGCGATCGGCAACAATGGAAATGCTGAATGACCACTTTGCTAGATGTGGTGTCGGGATTAAGCATCAAGCCTCCCGATCCAAACGGCCCAAATCCAGGACCGCGGCCCAGCATCCCCGCGGAGAGGCCTTTTCCAGGAGCATATGCTTGCATCGCGAGGTACTGACGCATCGACTCGGGAATGCTATCGCAGTCCTCGCCATTCTCTATCGACCGCTTTGCAATGTTCTTGATCTTGGCGCGCCTATTGTGTGTGTATTAGCAAGATACCGCAGACTCACGTGCGAGCGATTCCGAGCGATAGCGAGCGTACCTGTTTTGAAACCAAATCTGTACCGAACGCTCGGTCATGTTGATTTCCTGGGCAATTCTCTCGCGTACTAAAGCAGTGGGTGTAGGATTCTTGTTAAATTCCACCTCGAGTGTCATCAGCTGGTCCTGAGTAGCTCTCTGCCGCTTCTGGTTCTTTTGTTGTTGGGTGAGCGTGCTCTTCCGCGGCGGGCGGCGAGACGCGTTGTTGTTGTTATTGTTATTGTTGTTATTGTGGACGGAGTTGCTGCGCTGAACGCTCTCCGGTGATGTGGACGAGGCCATGCTGGACTGCAAGTCCTGAGGTGTCTGTGCTTGGTGGACAGGCGGAGGAGAGAGTGCCATTACATCGGCCATGGTCGCGTGATGTATGATACAGTATAGGAGATTTTCGTCTATTCGTGGCGCAGCCTGGGTGAAATGTGCTCTTTCTCAAATGATATCGGATGCGTTCGTGGTCCCGGTCGCTTGGTCGAAGTCCCGATTGGACGAGAAGAATGAGGCCACGGGCCTAGGTGAAGGGATGGACGGATGGTGAAAGCTGAGGTGTGGCGGTATGACACCCACACTCGACAGCACAGGGGGAGAACCGACGCCGGGACGGAAGGTGCAGGCAGGCAGGCAGGCAGGCAGGCAGGTAGGTAGGTAGGTAGGTATGCCACTGGCTCGCTGCGTGTCGGTATGTCGGTCGTCGGTGGTGAACGTCGCTAGGGACGGGTCTCCGGCGGCGCAACAGGGGAGGAAGAGAAGTGAAAGACTAGTAGTAAGCAGCAGCAGAAGAAGTCGCTCAGCGCCGGAAGGAGTGACAGCGGCCTGAGAGAGGCAGTGAAAGAAGCAGTGTAGGTAAGTAAGTAGGGTGGTGTAGTTCAAAGGAAGGGCGCGAGACAAAGCATCAGAAGGAGTGATGATGCTAGGCTCAAAGGTGGGTGTAGGCAACAACAATGATGATGATGATGATGATGATGATAATAGAAGATGAAGATGAAGATGAAGATGGACAAGCGAGCGACGGGCGGGCGATATGGGGGACGAGAGCAGAGTCGACGCTGGGTGGAGGTCTGACGACAAAATTAGATGAGACTGCGGGCAGAGCGTAGGTAGGAAAGAGAAGCAACGAGAGTGTATCGGGGGCAGAGCAGAGCGACGGGAGCGATGAGACGAGCGAGCGGCGGCGGCGGCGGCGGAGGAGAAAGAGGAGGGCATGCCGGCCGTCCCAAGCGTCCTCTCTCTCTCTCTCTTTCTCACCTCTACACACACATACCTCCTATACACACACACATACTCTCTCTCTCTCTCTCTCCCTCTCTCACTCCCGTCTCTCCCTGCCTGCACAGACCCGCGCGTGAAGTCGACCCCTTGATACCGCACCTACCTACATATCGACTACCTAGTAGGAGGTACACAGACATACACAAAGTGTCACAACACACACACGCCCGCCCGGCGCCCACAGACACACCCCC
>JH792542.1:103840-131207 GCA_000291705.1 Sphaerulina populicola P02.02b
GAGAGAGAGGTAGACACTTGTCACAGGTGCCGACTCACACGACAAAAAGACTGCTGGTCTTGCTCTCCTATCGTACTCGTGGCGAGACCATGTCCTGGGGCGCGTTCACATATCAGACAGGTATGCTAGCGAAGGAGGTGCAGCATACAGTATGTATCGACGGTATGCCTCCACAACAGGGCGTAGCAGCAAAAAGGTAGTCCATCCGAGCCAACCGTATCCCATTGCGCACGTTTTTAGCTTTTTGCTCTCTGACCTGCTCTTTCGGGCCAGCGCAGCGCAATGCTGGAGACCGCTGTATACTTTTGCAGTGGTGTGAATGGTTACAGTCGTTCTCTTGTACTTTCTCTGGTCTTACAGTCTTGTACTAGGAGCGATGTACATAAGGTACTTTAGAGCGTCCAGGATGGCTGCCGCGGACTGCCGCAGGAATACTTCCATGTTATAATCTTGATTTCGCACGTGCAATATCGTAGGTATGTACAGACCGTATACAGTGCACGCGCCTTGGTGGACAACAAAACAGCCCGAAGTCGTGAAGCGCGCTTGTGTCACCGCACCGGCTGCAAGCTACGGGCTGCGGCGCTTCTCTGGGGGGGGGGGGGGCTTTCCTGTTGTCCTATGCCTGCTGCTCCTCTCCTGTACAGTGTATACTGTATGGATCCATCATCCAAGCTACATGTACCTAAGCATACACAGGTCAGGTGATGCATTGTGAGTAGTAGCGTGTCGGCCTAGGAGGTACATGTAGGAGGCTAGGAGGTAGGAATAGGATGCACCGGAACGCCGCACGCACGCACGCACGCGCCGCGCGCACGTACTTCCTACGCACGCGTCGTACAACATGCACGATTCCACGGCGGTGCTCGCTGCGGCACACCAGTTTTTGGTACTGTACCTGTCAGGTACCAACTTGCCAACGCACTGCCAGCCAGCCAGTCAGAATGGTCACATGCTGGAGCCTGGAGTATGTAGGAGGTATGTATGTTCATCTCTCTCTCTCTCAACACCACCTCCTGCCGCCGTCGTACCAAGCACCAGAACTGAGCAGCAGTGTAGAAGTCGACAACACGCTAGAATCACATACCTCCTAGCTGGGAACACCACTACTACTAGGCTGGGGTTCACACAGACTTTCTGCCTCGGGAGAAGAAGGCGGCGCGCAGATCACAGGCCCCTTTGTAGCTTCTTTTTTTTNTTTTTTTTTTTTTTCAGACCCCGGACCCTCTTTCTCCCCCTCTCTCCCTCTCTCTCCCTCTCTCTCACACATACACACTGTCACTCACTCACTCATCGGCCCCATGTGAAGTCAGTGTCAGTGTTCGATATGTATGTCCGATTGCCGGGGAAGCTCCTGTTGCACCGATCCTAGATTCCCGGGTACATGTAGGCCATGCCTGCTGGCTTCAGGAGACAGGAGACAGGAGCCGGGCCCTTTTTTTGTTGTTGTTGTTGTTGTTGTTGTTGTTGTTGTCTTCCACCCGCGGACGGGCGGGCGTCCACGACATCCTGTGCGGTGTGTACCAAGTACCAACAACCAGGGTTCTGTGTGGACGACTGACGACTGGACGTGGTGTCGCAGACCAATGGCTGACGATCGGAGGTTTGAGGCGCTGCGCTAGGAGAGGGGCAGACGTCTTTTGGCTTTTTTTGTCTCTCGTTCCTGCAGAAAGCTTTTACCCTGGCCAGGGAGGACTCGGAGGAGGGGAGGAGTCAAACAAGAGCTAAATATGGCGTAGGAGTAGGAGGAGTAGGAGGTAGGAGGTAGGAGGTAGGGGAAGATGCATGACGGTGAAACATGGAGGTATACAGTACATGTATGTACCTACATGTACGGAGGAGGGAGGAGGGAGGAGCCGAGGAGGTAGGGACACTGGGACAGGTGACAGCAGCCCCTTCCTCGCCAGGCTTCAGCGGACTTTACCACTGACTTCTTACAGTCTACAGGTCTAGGAAGGTGTACAAGGGACTGGCCTGTACTGGACTAACTGCTGACTACTGACTGCTGACTACTAATTGCTGACTACTGACTGCTGACTACTGACTGCTGACTACTGACAAGCCGTGCACGTACACCCCTTTTTACGGCCCGACGACGAGGTGGTAGTAAGGGGAAGGGAACATGCTCTCGGATCCCCATATCTTCACTTCCGGACAAACCTCAACAGAAAATGGAAAATGCCCCACCCACCCACTTCTCCAACAATACATGTTGAAGCAGAAGAAGACTACTTACCTACCAGGTACCTGTATCCAGAAGAGAAGAAAAGAGGTCCGGTATGTACATGTATACTTATACAACCACTAGCCACAGAACGTCGACTCCGAACACTGGCGAAACTACATGTACCTTACCAGGCTAAACCTACCAAAAACTGACTTGCCTTGACTTCTATTCTCGATTCCCCTCCCTTCTTCCGATCAACACTCCTCCCTACCTAATACAGATAGATTCCCACGTCTGGTGCCTAGTGCCTGGTGTCTAGTGCCTGGTGCCTGGTGCCTGGTGCCTGGTGCCTGGTGCCTGGTGCCTGGTGCCTGGTGCCAAACAACACCTCATTCGTGTCGCATGATCAAAAATCAACCAATATAACGCCACACCTACAACACCACAGACAACCCATTGTCACTTCACCATTCCAAACTTGAAACACACCTCCTATGTACCTACCTACATACCTACATGTACCTACAGTACCTGACGTACATACATACCGTACATCTATACATAGGTAAGGTATACATGTATAGATCAGGATGTGTATACTGATGCAGGATCTTATCTTATCAATTACGTAGGAGACATTGCGAAATCAAAATAGATTACATGTTATACCTACAGTATATGTACCTTATAGGCTTATACACCTAAAAATCTATCATCTACATGTACCTGGTACTCGGAGACACGACACGTTGTCAGCAGGGTATATATCATGTCTCTCTTTCAATATACTAGTACCGTAGTAGTAGTATAGAAGGGACGGACTGCATTCAACGCCGCCGCCATCACCACGATACAGGTACTTGACATGGCAGTGTATGCTTGCCATTTCTGGAATATAAAAGAAACAGAAATGAAATGCCCTTTGCCTTCACCAAAGTGTCGCATCCCGATCAAATCTCTCAATTTCCTTTGCAGCATCTTCCACATCCTTCTTCGCCTTCATCCGCATGTAAAAAATGGGACAATCCCGACTCGAGCAAATGACCTCGTTGTGCATACTTCCCTGACATCGCTGACACTGCGTCCACAGTCTCGCAAACCGAATCTCCAGTTCGGCAGTCTTGGTCAAACTTCTCTGATACAGCTCTCCAAACCGAGGTCGGCACTCCGCTCCCACTGCACCGCCACTCTCTTCTTTCATCGTCAGCGGCTTCTTGCATCCCAAGCACGTTTCCGTCTTCTTGGCAAACTTCATGAGTCCTCCCATCGTCGGCGCCGACACCGTGACGGACCGCGTATGCTCGCCCGTGAGCAGAGACGCTGCTTTCTTTTCGCCCAGAATCGGTTCGAAAATACGTCCCAACGGCTTGGCCAGTTGATTGTCCAGATAATACTTGGTATCAATCGGCATGTTGTTTTCCAGCACGAAGATGGGGTCTTCCGACTTCTCCCAGGCTTTGGCCCCAGCCGCTCCCTTCACCATCACATACGCCACTCGATCACCCAGAGCTGGAGCCGAACCGGCATCTCGCTTCCGCATACGTTCCGCGAGCTCGGTGTGTGCCTGTTTGTTGGCGTAGTCCGTTTTAGTCAAGGCTTTCGTGATGACCAGATTGGAGAGGTCAATTCGGCCCTGAAGAAGCTCGGATATAGTTTCCTTGACATAACTGGAATGCTCATATTAGCGACAGCCTAATGCGAACGATATATCGATCGAACATCACCGCCATGGGCCCTGTCGAGCTGCCGAATGGGAAATAAGAACTTACTCCTGAGCACCCTGCACATCTTGATCAATCAGCAGCATCTTCAAGCTCGTCTCGATGAGGTTTTGCACCAAACGACAGTTGTCTCGGCGGACCGTCTCGATACCCTTGGTATCCATCTTGTCCCACTTATCAGGCTTGGTCCAATATAGCCCGGCATAGCGCTTTTTGTTGATGAGAAGGTAGGGGTAGTACACCTTCTCGAACTCCAGCTTGATGGGCTTGATAAATTTGTTGGAAACGTAGTCTGCGGCGTCATTTCCCAACTCCATGGCTTTCGCCAAATCGTTGGGGCCAAACTTCACCATGACAGAGTCAGTGTCTCCGTAGATGACTTGGGCATCGTGGCTGTAGCCATTTGCGATGGTGTATCTGGCTTCGACTTCTTCCTTTGTCTTCTCAATCATTTGACGACCATATGCTGTGGTACTACTGGCGATCGCTAAACATGGCAGCTTCCCTACTGTGGCTCCGGTCAGACCATAGACAGAATTGGCACTGATCTTCAAAGCCAGCTGACGACCGTTCAGTACAGCCTTCTTGAATGGATCAGTCTCGATTGCGAGCTCCTTCTTCGCCCGCTTTCTGGCCCCAAGCAGTTCTTCCAAAATTTGCGAAAGCAGTCCCTTTCGCACTTTCGTTGTGCAAAAGAGATCGCCATTGGGCGTGACGATGTAGTCCTCGTCCTTCTTGAATTTGAGCTTCGCGATCACATTCTTATTCAGCAGTGTAGTGTAACACAAGTTGTGAGCTTGCATGATACTTGGGTACAGCGATGCAAAATCAAGCGTAGCGATCGGCACATCATAGTACCCTCGAGTGGGCTCGATGACAGTTGCTCCTTCGTATTGCTCATCGGAGCCTTCCGATTTAAGGTCGGGTACCACAAGTTGCTGCTCCAGAGCCTTTCGAAACAACTGGCTGATGAATTTGACTTGCTGCCCCTTCGAAAGGAGGAAATTGAAAGGCACCCCCGTAACTCTGGCCATCTCAGTGTAATTGACGAGACACATCAGCTTGTCCATGAGTCGTTGAGGCAGATATGCATCCTTGAGGCAGTAGACCGCCAGTCGTCGACGCGACTCTGGAGTGCCGTTGTACAATTCCGTTATCATGGTGTGATGCACATCCTCTTTCTGCTCTTTCAGGAAGTGGGCCGACACGGAATTCAGCGTATAACTTCTGAGCTGGTAGTCTCGTTGAACGAGCTGGAGAAGATCCAACTGTAATCGGCCGTTGGTGTTGGTGGCCTTCGAGTCTCTATTGCCCATCTGCTTGCTGGCAAAGTTCGTTTCCCTAGCCACCGATCTGACATGCTTCAACCGTGACCAGAAAGGGAATTGGGCACAGTTGAGTTGTGCTGCTCGGTCTAACAAATACGGGAAGTCGAAATTAGCAATGTTGTATCCAATGATGACGTCCGGATCAACCTCTTCCAAGAAATCTCGCCAGGCCATGAGCATCTTCTCCTCCTGGTCGAATTCGAACAACTGCGTATTGACAATACTGCTGACGGTGTCCATGCAAAAGACATTACGCACGAAGGGCTTCGCCTCTCCATATCTTGTTACCACATTGGCGATTTGAATGACGGGATCAATGGACGCCTCTGGGAAGACGCCTTTCCGACCAGCACACTCGATATCGAAACTCAGGACTCGCAGCGGCGCCATCTTCGACCACTCTCCATCGACGGGATGCGCAATGAGATCTCGATAATGACAGTATGCTTCGATTTGGCATTGCGATTGTCGATCTTGCTGGGGTATCATATGGTACTTCGCGGCATTGACACTCACCCAAGACATGCCAGCCAGCGAGGTGTCGATCATGAAGCGGAGCACATACTGGATGTTGTCGAAAGTCAAAATGCCGCCTTCTGCGGCTTTCCAAAGGCCCTTGTAGTTTGCACTACCTCCTTGTATGGCAGTCCGCAGACGGCTGATATATTTGGGGTCGGTCACTGTGATCTTCAGGTAGGGACTCTTGGTGTTGCCTTGAAAGCCAAATAGGTTCTCTCTGAGCACCATCTGAACAGAATGGATGACTGCCGAATGCTGAGCCATAGTAGATTCCAGGAAGACCTTGTATGGTTCGCAGTCATTCTTGGTGAATGCAATGGGAGCTGCGACGTAAAGATAGTGCAAAAAGTCGGTGACATGAAGGAGCACGGAATTGCCCTTTTCCGTGACACCAAACAGCTTGACAGCGGTTTTGCCACCGTGCAGCGTTCCTTCCTCGTTGTCGATGCACTGAAAGCTCAGAGTGTCTGTTTTCGCGTCGAAGCCATCCAGACTCGGACGTGCCCATTGCTGGTCCTTCTCGGCGTTGTTATGTTTCAAGGCATCAATGTCCTGCGTCAGCTTTTCCAGCACCTCCTCTTCGAATTGGCTCTTGGGTTGACTCGACCCCACGCCATTTTTGCCTTTGAGAGCCGGCCGCTTGAACTGAGAAGGCTTCGAGTCGTCGAGCCTGCGTTTCTTGTTGGGCGACGATGAGGCTTGTTCGTTACGGCGGGAGGCGGTGTTGTCCTGCAACACTCGCTTACTTGGCACCGTAGCAGGTGATTGAGAGAGGATGCCAGGCATGGTGGTGGTGGTGGTGGTGGTGGTGGTGGTGAGGTGGTGGTGAGGTGGTGGTGAGGTGGTGGATGCAGGTGACGGGGAACACGTCCTGGACGAAAGTGACGCGTTGAGTCGGACGCGCCGCTAAAATGCCAAGCATTCATACCTTATATCTCCCCCCCCCCTCCGGTACCTTACCAGGAATTACCTTATTCAGCGCGACTCGCGAGTCTTTCCAAATATTGACTAAGAGTCCAGTGAATATTCGAAGCAAACACTGAACACACCTCAAGGGCCTTCCATCTGTCCACCGCCACCAACCACCAACCAACAGACGCTTACTCACACTGCACCCTCGCAACAGAGCCAGGCTCAGCCAGCGCAGGTCAAGTATGATATGAGAAGCTCCCGTCGTTAGCGCCCCTACCCTTCTCTTAGTGGTGAGCACCTCTTCAACACCATGGACAGCTCATCTGCCACCGCCGCCGCCTTTGGTAAGACACTGCCTCCACCTTGCAGGCCCCGCCCGCCGTAGCTCACGCTGCCATCAGAGGTGAACAACGCCGTCAAGCTCGTCGACCCCACCCGAGACGCTCTCTACAAATACGATGCTGTCGAACAGAAGAAGATTGGAGCCGCACGTCCTTGGAGGACAGATCCACAGCACTTCAAATATGTGCGCATATCGGCCGTGGCGCTGGTCAAGATGGTCATGCACGCCCGCTCGGGCGGGGACATTGAGGTGATGGGCCTCATGTTGGGTCACGTCGAGCATGAGACCTTCATCGTCACAGACGCAGTCCGCTTACCAGTGGAAGGTACAGAGACACGGGTGAATGCGGGAGATGAGGCAAACGAATACATTGTCAATTTCCTTGAAAAATCGCGCGAGGCTGGACAGAAAGAAAACTCAGTTGGCTGGTATCACAGCCATCCTGGCTACGGCTGCTGGCTGTCAGGAATCGATGTGTCGACGCAGTTCACCTACCAGAGCTACAGCGATCCCTTTTTAGCGATCGTCATCGATCCGCACCGGACCATCAGCTCCGGCAAGGTGGAGATTGGTGCGTTCAGGACATATCCAGAGGGGTACAAGCCAGAAGGTCAGGAGTCATCCGCTGAAGGAATGGCCGCAGTGCCAATGGCGAAGGCACAAGACTTTGGCGCGCACGCAAACAGATACTACCCGCTGGAAGTGTCACATTTCAAGTCGACCCTGGACAATAAGCTCCTTGAGGCGCTCTGGAACAAGTACTGGGTGCAAACGCTGTCATCGACTCCACTCGATACGAACCACGACTACGTGACCAACCAGATCGCCGACCTGGCAGGAAAGACGAGGCTGGTTCAGGAAAGCGCGAGAAATCGGAATAATGTTCCAATGGGACCGTCCAGAAAGGGCAAGACAGATGAACAAATGGCTAAACTCGTCAAGGCGGCTGAGAAGATTGCCAGTGAAGAGAAGATGGGGCTGATGGCTTCGGTCGTGAAGGAGGGAGTCTTTGCCGATAGTGCGGCACAGGTCGCTACAGCCGCGACAGCTGTAGAAAATGGCGCAGACGTCGCAGATACCAAGATGGAGGAGTAGAAGACACTGCCGCCAGGTGACGATGATAAGATCGTACAGATGGTATCCTGAGCAACAGACAGCTAGGTAGAACAGATCGAGTCCAGATGGGCGAGGAGCAGAGTGTGTTCCACAACAGCGTATAGACCACACACTATCGAGAAAGATAATCGTATGTTCAACGTGATTGGCGTCCTACTGACAGCTCAGCGTCATGGCGAATGATGTGAATACGGTAGCGATATCACGTCCGACAGCTCAGATTCGAACATGACCCAATCGAATGTATACCTTAATAAGCCAACATCAGTTGAAGTCATCGTGATCGGTTTTGGAGCTCTTGAGAAGAATCGGACTACCTCCACATGTAGATGACTGGTTGGCCACCGATATCGGCAGCATGTGAAAGCGACGCTAACAGAGCTACCTCATCGGAGAGTCCGAACTTCGTCAACAAAACAACGACAAAACAACAACGAGCGACAACGACAACGACAACGACAACGACAACGACAACGACAACGACAACGACAACGACAACGACAACATTATCAGCTGCCGCACACACACACACGAATGATTCATTGATCGAGGACGGACCACGCCCCCAACAACATGCGAAAAGACTCTCCAATTGTCCGACTGTCAGAATTGACGGCGCTTTACCTGCCGCCATTAGAGAGGACTCGAGCGAGGACATAGCTGAAGATGGTACTTGCAGTAGCCTGACTTTGAAGGGATTGGGAAGCTCAACAAGGAAAAGCACGACGACATCATAAGACCGGAATTGAGCACGGTACAAGGGCGATGATTTTGAAGAAGTTGAAACATGGACGGGCGCCGTTTGCAGAGCAGCAAGGAAAGCAACAGCGGACTGAGAGCTTGCGGTGTGTCGATGCGAAGGATGAGATTCACGACATCTCGAGCATGCCTACGAGCGGTCTTGCAGCGAGCGCGGTGGCATCTGATGGCGACTTTGGCACCGGATCTGTCAACGAAGAGGAAAGCGAGAGTGGAAAGAGAGGCGATGAATACCAATCATGCGAGTCCCGCGGTAGCTCCGAGAATGAGGGAAATGGGGCCAGAGGACATGAGCTTGTGGAAGTTGGGGTCAATTGCAGACAGATGGAGCAGTCAGAGCTGGAGGAGAGCAAGGCTATGCTCATGACTGGTTGTACCACGAGAGCAGAGGAAAGGAAAGATGCGTGCCAAGTTCCGCCGATAGCGTCAAACAGCTGGCAGAAACCCTGGAAAAAGCTTGACCGGTTCTTGAAGCAGGACAAAAGGGACATGATCGCTCAGATTCAGAAGTCCGCAGTTGGAACGAGTGTCCTCGAGAAGGGGAGAGCTGCCCAGTTGAGGCGAGGGGTACAACCCAAGGATACAGTGGTAATGGCTGGAAGGATCGCGAAGCAGACACAGTCGACTAGACGTCAGAAGAAAGACCTGAAAGCTCTGATTCCTCTAATCGAGTTGTCTGGTCGACAGCAATTGCTGAACCTCCGGAGCAAGATGGTCACTCGAGAAGATGTCAGTCATCCGGAGCAAGACAGTCGACCTCGAGGCTCCAACGGCACTACGAGGAAGGCGAGGAAGAGCCAGCGATTTTGTTATAACAAGGTCAAGGACAACCTGTCGAAATGATAAAAGGCCAACCAGTTCGAGAGCAAAATGACAAAGACAGACTCAGGCACTCAAAAAAAAGAAGATACCTCCCATAGCCAGCCAACTGTACATGACTTGCTTGCTGTTCTCTACCATAACATACAAATCATAACAATGATAACTCTCTCAGCCCATGATACGATAATAGGTAGTCTATCTCATACCTTTTCTTTTTCAAAAAGAAAAAACGAAAAAAAAGAAAAAAAAACGAAAAATCAAAAATCCATCATCATCCCCACCCCAACCTTTTCCAAATCCTCCAAATCCAACCACCCAACATCATCATCATCCTCATCCTCATCCACCACCATCATCTCCTCCTCCTCCTCCTCCTCCTCCTCCTCTCCCTCTCCCTCTCCCTTTTCCTTCTTTTCCTTCCCCTTCCCCTTCTCCTTCTTCTTCATTTCCTTCTCCTTCTTCTCAGCAACACACCTCGCAATCATCTCTCGCACAAAAATTTCCACGTACTGTTGCACCATGCCCAACGCACGAGTGTCGATTTTGGTGTCCTTGTGATGAAAAGCTTCGTGTAAGAGGCGAAGGAGGAGAGGTTGGGGGATGCTGGGAATGCTGGTGGTGGTGGTGGTGGTGGTGGTGGTTAATGCTGGAGGAGGTTCTTTGTCGGGAGAAGTGGGGCGAGGTTGTTGGTGGTGGTGGTGGTGGTCGGTGGAAGAATCGAGGGATGATATTGCTGAGGCTTTGCGTTTGGGTGCTGCCGATGTTGTTGTTGTGGTCTTTTTATGAGGTTCTTGTTCTTCTTCTTCGTTTTCTTCTTCTCCATCGCCCGATAGCTTGGACGTGCTAGCAATTTTGTTGGTGGAGAGGGTCAGGTCATCGTCTGAATCTTCTTCTTCTTCTTCTTCTTCTTCTTCTTGTTCGCTGTCGGGGAGCACGATGGGCCTTTTGGACTTGGATATTGTGGGTGCTTTTGATGAAGCAATCTTCGTCTTCGCTGTTGCTTTCGTGGGAACGGAAGGTTGAGACTCTCTGGTTGGAATGCGCCGCAGTGGTTTGAAGGCTGGAGTTTTGGTTCTTGAAGAGGGATATACGACTTGTTCCTTGGGTTCTTTTCGCGGCGGCATTATTGTGAAGTTGTTGTTGTTTTTCTTTTGTGTTTTTTTGGGTGGGTTTTCTCTGATTAAATCGACGTTGGCGGAGAGATGAAAGTAGGAGCTCGGAGTGTACAATAGAACAAACTTTACACACCTACATGTACCTGATTGCCTAATTCAGAAACTACCAGTACATGTATTTCATACAAATATCAATTAGCTACATGAATTGAAGAGGGAATCATCTGTCCAGAATTGAGACTGTGCGCAGAGGACAGAGATGGAATCATGGGAGCTTCAACCGCTCTCTCTCTCTCTCTCTCTCTCTCTCTCTCTCTCGAAAGATGAGAGAGAGACGTGTGTCTCTTACAGGATCTGCATGCTGTACATGAGATTGGTTATCATTTTACTTCATCAACCGGCTTGCCCTTCTCCAGCTTCTGATCTCGTTATCGTACAAGAGCAGCCACTATTTGCAATGCTCCAGCGCTGATGTTCACGCAGTGCCAGCAATGTACCAAGTACGACACCACCATGCTTAGAACGCCACCCGACTTCTCATCTCCTGCACCTTCTTCTCAATCTCCTTGACACTTCGATCAACCTCAGCAGCAACTTTTTGCTTGCTGTCATAGCTCAAGGCCATGAATCGCTCACACAGGTCACCGTCGATGACACCCTTGACAGGCACATAATACGATCGATACATCAGGTGGTCACGTCCCGCAAGTGGTGGGTCCTCGATGCGTAACTGTTGTTCTAATGAGGTGAAGAACTCGACATCCTCACGAGTGACAAATGGCACGAGCATGCCCAGCGTCCCCTGTAGACCAGACCAGAAGAGTACTTCCTGACCGCCAGCCACAAGTGCAGTGCGTTGCAAGCTCATGGGAATGTCCTGACAGTAGTAATGTGCACGTAGATCCAAGCGGTAGGGTGCACCGCCGAGGTAGCTTCGCTCGTTCATGATGAAACCGCCCGCACCCTCTTCGTCTGCTTCTTGACTGGGCTGTTCCGGACACCGCACCACCCACAAGTTGCCAAACTTGTCGCCACCAGCGGCAGTCTCGTAGTCGATCATGGTGGTTCCTGTGGTCCATCGTTGGACGACATCGTCCACGAAAGGGATGAGTCGGTTGTATCCAGGCTTGTATACCACGTACGTGACACCCTCGCTCACATCTCCGCAGATGATTCGCTGACCATGCGATTCCAGCGAGACAATCTGGTTTGGTGTGCCTTGGCCACGAGCTTTTCGGAGCAGGGCTTTCTGTCCGATGTCGTAGATGAAAAGTTCGTTGCCCACACCCAATGCCAACCGACCGTGGAATGGTAGTAAAGCGTAGATGGGCTGATCGAACTTGGTTTTGTGGACAAAGGTCAGCTTGGTGCCGTCCTCTTCCAGTTTGAAGATGTGCACATAGCCTGCAGCCTGTAGTCCAGTTCCAGGTGACATATGTTGTCCCGTACCAACAGCGAGAAAGACTTCCCAGTTTCGCGACTCGAACGCAACACATGCGCAGCAGAGTGCAGCCTCATTCTCTTCCAGTTCAACGGTCGACACAACAGCTTGCCGATTGATGGGGTCGATGGCTTGGATACACGACGCCCAATGAGTATTGCCGCGCGGTAGTCCCAGGTGTCGCTCAAGCGCCATCGCTTCTTCGTCGTCATCAATTGGGCTCCCCCGAAGCTGGTCACGGGTAGCTTTCGACAGTGTGTTTCCGTCAGACTGGACTGTGTACCAGATTGGATACCACGGATTTCGAGCCATGCCGCGCGGGGTGTTGTTCAGCTGTACGGAACTGTGAGACAGTCTGCCTTCTACCGAGGGAAGCTGGAAGATTAGAAGTGACGATCCCTGGATGGCGCAGAGTCCGCTCAGATCGGGACTGATGAAAGATCGTGCAGCCTCCATTTGCTCCGCAATCAGAGGTGTAATTGTGTACAGGCCAGATTGCGGGTGATTGTAGCCGAGCCATGGTCTGCTGGAACAAGCGAGTACACACTCCTCATCTTCCACCTGTACTGGGCATAGTCGAGGAGCTTTGGTGCCGAGAAACTTTGTCCTGACATCACCCAGCTCTCCGGTGGTCTCGTCGATGACGGCGCGCAGGTACAGACCAGACTGCAGACCGATGTGCACGACATTGACAGTGGTACCGGAAGCAGGGTCGAGCATCTCCACGACTTCCAGGGAAGTGGGAACCGCTGAGAGAGCTTGCACACTTCGTGCCTCCAGCGGGGAGTCAAGCTCAATGCTGAGCACACGGATGGTGCAGTCGTCGCAGCCGACGACGGCATACTTTGCTTGTTGTCGACCCTTGGGTGTCGAGCCTACGGACATGGCCGTAATCTTGCCACTCATCTCAGGCATTTCTTCCAGCTGCACGAGGACCTCGTCTTCGCCCATCCAGAAGAAGCACAACTCAGCCGAGCTCAGTCCCAGCAACAACTGACGCTGGTTGGCAGATGCTACGGCACACGTGCGGTGTGCAGGTGTGTTCCACTCGTTCAACCTACCATCCGGGTAGATGGAGCGAATACCCCGAGCATGAACTTGTACGAGCACGGCGTCGCCCATCTGTTCCGCGTGCACAGTAGCTCGATTCTCCAGAAAGTTGGAGTTCTCGATTTGCTCTACCGAATCTCCAATGGAACACGCAATGGTCAGGTCACCGTAGTTGCTACTCAGCAGGAGATATCTGTGGTGTTCGTCCGTTGTTCGGTGCTTGAAAGTCCAGATGTTGTCGTAAGGCACGTTACCCATGCTGTTGTTAATCAGAACCTCGACATCTAGACCATGTCTGATGGTCTTGAACTGACTTCGGTTGCCCTTGCCTTGAAGGCCATAAATTTGTGGAGCATCCTCGCCAGTCAGGTTGTCCACTCTCGTTTTCATGAGCGGATGCAGGCCAGGGACATCGACAGCGAGATGTGTCATGGTCAGCTCACGCGGCTTGAAGTACGTGGGCTCGATGGGTTCCTCAGGGTCTGCAGATACGCCATCTGATGTGAATGTGTTGTGTGGCTCAAAGTCGGGATCGTCCGCGAGGTCATCGATGTGGAACAGCTTGCTGTTGCCGTCCTCTGTGGCGATGTACAGGAAACCTTTCTTGTGCAACAACATCTGCCTTGCGACGGGGAAAGTGTCGTAGTACTTTATGGTGATCTGCTCCGGGTCTGCAGTCTGCCGCCCTTGCGCATCCGTGGCCATGGTGATGGTCAGCTTGAACACATCGCCGTCCTCGGTCTGGAGAAAAAAGAAGAATTCGTGTCTTGTCTTCGCCAGATGCAAGCAGCCTGCTACAATCTGCCTTTTGCGCTCCTTGTCCTCTGTTGCGCCTTCTCTTCGAGGAATGGCTATACACAACGACGCCGCCTTGTCGTGTTTGTAGTATATCCGGTCTTCGCAGCATACGAGCGTGCCCGACGGTCCGTCCTGGCCTCCTGGCACGCCAAAGAGCATGTTTGCGGAGTAGTCCACTGGCTCGCTCCAGGTCTTGACCACATGATTGAGGCCCATGTCCACGGTATAGTATACCAACTGCTTTTCCCGTTTCTCGTATGCCTCGCCGGTAGGATCGCCCTCTGCCTCCGTGTAGTCGACTTCAAGAGTCGCAAAGATCGGAGGCTCCCACCCTGTGTCCAGTGCGCACAGAGCAAAACACAAGCTGCCCCATTGATTGGCCTCGTGCGGACTCGAGATGAGAATCGTCCCGTTGGAGTCTCTGTTCAGCATGTACACCACTTTGTTCTTCTCCACGCTCGCCATCATGATACATCGTCCTCGCGGATCGCTCGCCAGGTATTGACCCGGAATAGTCCGCCGTACACCCGACTTTCCATACGTCTCCAGATGCACGCGCTTGAAGGCGTTCTTTTCGTTGTCGTACTGGAGCATGGCTACTCGGCCCGAGTCGGATGATATGATAAGCTGGTCTATTCTGTGTTAACTTGATGCGCTTCATGATGTGACCGAGGTGTCCCAGTCATCCAGACGCTGTAATTGGCAGCCATCACTATGAGAACTTGTATAGAGTGGGGCAGAAGAGGGCCATTGGTTGCGACGACTTACCTGTTGCCGTAGCGGGGATGCGAAAGGCGGCCACACCGCGCACAATGCCAAAGACATCCTGATCGCAGACGGTGGTGACTTTGCGCTCTGTCCGGTCGGCGCTCTCGGTGATGCGGTGGAGGAGGACATGTTGGCCTCGCGCCTCGAAGATCTGCTGGTCGCCGGCCTTGAGTCCGGGAATCACATTGCACAGGACAGTAGCGGTGGGTGCTGAAGGAGCTTCGAGGGTGAGGGCATAGAAGACCTGGGTCTGCTGCACGTTGGCCATTGCCTTGGCTTGCCGTTCCGTGCCTTTTCCAGTGGTTGCATCGACACGCGACGCGTGTGTGTGTGTGTGTGTGTGTGTCCGAGGCGAAGTGAGTGGTAGCAGAGTGAAGAGGATCAAGAAAGTGAAGTGGAACAAGTAGAAGTTCAAGCTCTCGCAGATTCGTGCTCACTTCTACAGAGCAATGGCAGTAATTCTAGTCCTACCCAAAATCAGGGCAGGTCCAGGCGAGCCATCTCCTTTGGGTTAACGACGATGATATCCCACTTCCATCCTCCACTTACCACTATACCTTTTACCTCACTGGATACATTCGTTACTGGCACCCTCACCCTCACCCTCACCCTCACCCTCACCCTCACCCCTCGCCCCTCGCCCGTCTCCCTCAACCTCAACACCGTCCAACATGTCGCGATACATGTGCATGCGGGCACTCGAGTATCAGATATCGAGCCCTCCATCCCGACGAATACTCCATGTGCCCGCCAGACGAGCCTTCACCGCAGCTCAACAACCCTCACGGCGACGCAACCTCCACTCGTCCACCACACAGAGAACGGCAATACCGACAGAGTCACATCGGAGCTCGCGAAATGTACCACCACCACCACCATCACGCCCAGATTCCGACCCGAAGGTGCTCTTGCAGCCGAACAACCTGTTTCACTCCTACACCAACTCTCCATCGCCTGCCATCCGCAAGCGAGCGGCCGTCATGAAACAGAATGCCTACTGTTCACATCCTGACCATCAGGCCACGAGAATTGTAACTTCGCCTGATGATCCGGAGGCGCGAAAGACGGGGTCCATGCCTCCAGCACACGTCCGCTATGAGTGTCCGGATTGTGGCATACCTGTGTCTTGCAGTGAGGAACACTTTGCCAGCGACTACGAGAGCCATCTGGAGATATGCGATGTGCTGCGGGAGATTAATGAGGATGACCACGACCTGGTCAGTGGTCGATTCTTCCCCGAGTTCGAATACCCGGGGCCGCAGCTGGAGGAAGCACAGGTGAATATGTTGAATTGGGATACGCTATTGTTTACCAGAGAGTTTGAGGCCATCAACGACGAGCGGCCTCTGCGCCAGGTGACGCGGTTGTTGACATATCCCCTCACCATTGGGAGCGTCTTACACGAGCTCAGTCCATACAGTCTGTCGAATCGGCTCGAGCCCGAGGGACTCAGATCGCTGGCTGGTAAGTCGAAATGTCTGAGATGTCCAATTTGATTCACTGCTAACACTCACAGCTCTGCGTTATACACTGCATCCACCGCGATCTGGAGGTGGCATCGACGTCAAGGGTCTGCGAACACAGGCACCGCCTGTCCGACTCTTCATTCTCGGTGCCCGTGCAGAGTCATCGCTGCCCCGACAAGTCTGGATGCAACTCTCTTACCTCTTCCCGCGAGCAACATTTCATCTCATCTTGATTGGACCGGAAGCTATGGCGAATCGGGACGCCGAATTTCCACTACCGGAACGGACGCCTCAAAACCCATATGGAGCCATCGTGGAGGACCGGCTGGCAGGTCTTATGAAGATTAGCACATATGTCGAGTACTTCCACACTCTACATCAGGCGCAGCACTTCTACCCCTACGATCCCTACTTCGATGCATTTGTTTGCTTCCACCCTGGTTTCGGCCACCCAGCTTCGTCACACGAGTGGGCTGAGACATTACCGCAACTGCTGGAGACTAAAGTACCTATCATCTGCACCGGTTACACAGAGTACGATATGAAGCGTGATATCAGCTGGGTTACAGAGCAAGCCAAGGGCGAAATGGATCTCCTTTTGCAGCCAGGGGAGAACCGCTTTCGAAGTCTTCGTTGGGATCTGAATGATATGGACCCTAATGATGTGAGCTGTGGTAACTGGGGCCTCTGGGCGTTCCGAGGCAAGCGATACGAAACAGACGAGTATCGCGGGAAACAGCACAGTGAAGGACAGAGCGTCAAAGAAGGTGAAACAATTGCTGTGTAAGAATGCATTGCACTCAGACCACGCGCCCAGCAGCCTTTGCCCGAGCATACCGGTATTGTGCTATTCTTGATGAATCTATCATACCACGTTCTCAATCGATGCCTGTCGTAGTAAGAACGTCTAGATGAGCATCAGCGAACATTTATTCTCAAGTGCCTGTTCGGCCTATAAGCGAATCACGACCATCTCCGACGAGGCCCACCTCCCTTATATCCGCGCCTTGTGCAAAGAAACCCTTCGATGGCGGCTCGTCGCCGTGCTAGGCGGCACACCGCACGCCAGTACCGAAGATGATGTGTACCAGAACTATCGCATCCCCGCCCACACGACGATTGTGAGTAATAGTTGGGCGATCAATCTCCATGAAGAATATTACCCACATCCGCATCGTTTTGATCCGGGCATGTTTTTCTCTTCCCATGATGTATTGCACAGCAGAGGAGACGGAATAATATCTGGTGAGAAACAGCATCCCAGTCCCTCCGGCCACTCCTCCTTCGGCTGGCGCCGTCGCATCTGTCCCGGAGCAGGTCTGGCAGAGAATAGGCTCTTCATTGCGCTCGCGAGATTATTGTGGACGTGTGATATTTTGCCCATTCCAGGGAGGAAGAAATGATATTTTTGCGTATACGGATGGGTTTAATACTCGGCCGCGGAAATTCGACTGTGTCATCCAGCAGAGAAGTCGCTTGCATGCAGAGGTTTTGGAGAGGGAGGGAGGGAGTGGTTGGAGGGGTTGGAGGGGTTTAGACCGTTTGAGGAATAGAGTGGATGAAGGAGTTGTTGTTGTTGTTGTTATTATTCTCAAGGAAGTGTCGGCTGATGTATATATGCATCAAATATAAATCAATCATAGCTGTTCTCACTATCGCAATCGTAAAAGGCCTTGTAGAGACCTACTCTCCATCAAGACCCGCATCTCCATCGTCACGAGCCAGGCTAGATCTCATCGTGCTCGTCGTTCTCCTCGTAGTTCTCCTCGTAGTTCTCCTCGTAGTTCTCGCCCTGGACCTCGTCGTATTCATCCTCTCCAGGTCTCTGCGAAAGTCTCACAGCTCTCGCAAGAGCGACATCATCATCCAGACCAGCATTCTCCCGGTCGCGCTGGTCCATCACAGAGGCTTCGCGGCGAGAGCTGGAGCGACTGTCTCGTCCGACTGCAGGGTTCACAACCATATCACCACCTCCAGCGTTCGACGACGACGACTCACTTGCCGAACCTCGCTGCTGCGCGACACCATGGCCGGAGAGACTATCATGTGCAGTCTGCTCTTCTGCGGCAGCTCGGTTGCGCGCAGCCATACCGCTGATATCACGGCCGAGATCCATCGTGCGCTGGCTCGTTTGTGGAGTAGGAGGAAAATCATACGCAGGGAGATCCGATGGGCCTTCGGGAGGTCGAGCGTCGAATTGGCTAGTGCTCATACTGTTGGAGTTGTCGTCGTCAGGCTCCAAGTCGTGATTAATAGTGTCGTTGTTATCGTACAGGTAACCTTCGACAGTGGTAGCCTGATACTTTTTCTTTCCAGCTTTGGTTGCACTTTTCGAACGAGCGCTCTTGGTCGGATCGGCTTCCTCTGTGACACCCATGAGGAAGCCCAGTCCATTGGGTGGACCATATCGCGTATCCCAACGTCTGTCTTGCTCACCCAGGCCGCCGCTCATTAGCGGTGGAGAGTCGTCCTCGGTGTCGTTGGCCCTGTCGTCGCCGCCGCCGCCTTTACGAGACTTTCGCGAGGACTTGCCAACGCCTCTGCCTCGTCTGCGCTTTGGTCGAGGCGGCGGCGGCATGGAAAGACCTTTCATGCGCCGCTCCTCAGCCATCTCCCGCTCTGCTTCACTTCCATACGCAGAATCTTCACTGTCAGAAGTGATGTCGACCTCGGACAGAAGGGTGCCATTCGCAAGAACCGCTTGAACGGGCTCACTGTTCACCAGATCGTTCCTCTTGCGCTTGCGACTCTGCAGCTTCGTCCGCTTCCACTTCTTCGCGTGCGTAAACCAAGACTGCCATCTTCTGCAGTCGGGCTGGTTCAGCTCTTTTTCCAGCCGATGGACTTGCTCGGGGTCTGTCTCATCGCAGTATTTCCAGGCGCGATACAGGGTGATGCGGTGCTTGCGCATCCGCTCCTTTCTGTCGCTACTCTCGCACTGCTTGATATCGAAGTTGCCGATCCAGACAACTTCACCCTCCGTGGGTTCGTTGGCCGTGCGGCCTCCATACGGAGATTTGTACAGCTCAAACTCACTGTAATCATCATCGTCCGGCTCGTAATGGGCAGCTGGTGCATACCAGACATCATGCCAGTCCTCTTTGCGGTAACCCACTCGCAGCCGGTGGTTTTTGAAGACAATCATGGCGAGGTAGGTTACTGTCGTAAGATTGGGAGGTGAGAAGAGAGAATGCTGCCTGATGTCGACGTGGCTCTGTGCTTCTGGTGGCCCCTCAGTGGTGGTGAATGAACCCAGGGTCGTGTCTTGCGTACCAGAGCGGTATGATCTGCGTCCCTTCCGGCGGTGAATGATCAACACCTGTCTGTGTTGTAGATGGAGTAAATGTGTTTACCATATCATGAGTGATAGTAGGGTACATGGAAGAAGTGGAAATGCGAGAAGAGAAGCATAATGAAAGAACAGGGCATTTAGTAAGCAAGGTACCTAGGTGAGGTGCGGTTACAGAAGCACTGCCGGCGGTGAATGCCCCATCGTCTCACTCCAAGTTGTGAGGCGAGGCTACAGCTTGCGCATACATCTTGTACGTATATGCTTTAGCGTCGTGCTGCAGTAATTCCAGGTCTCTCGAGCCAGCTTAATACTCTCGGGATTCAACTTCACCACTTCCCAATCGGCCTTATGCCACTTGTCGCGAGCTAAAGTGAGGTTAGTGAATGACAACGATGCAGGGAGTGAATGAATGGTGAACAGGTACTCACTGGTCTTGCTAGTTTTCTGCGCGTACTTAACTCGCTTATATCGGATCTTCCCGTATGCCCGTAACACATCTCTCGCCTTCTCCTTTCCGCTCAGTTGCAGACAGACTGCCAAGCATGCTCCGTCCTCCATGGCTTGCGAGGCTGCTTGGATGGAAGTGGGCAGGAAAGGGATGTGCGGCATCGCCAATGAGAACTGTGCGCGCTTCGGGCGACACCCACGTGGGCAAAGGATCTCGGTAGACGAGCTTCCAGTCGACCATTTTGTCGGGCGGTGTCAACTTGACCATCTTGTGGACGATAAGATCCCAGCCTTCCAGAATGCGGCACGCATCTTCATGATTTCCAGGCTCGGACCACCCTTCGTCTACATCCCGGTCATCTTCTTCAGCGCCGACGCAAGGAAATGGATGTCGCGACCAAGCCAGCCTGTATGTGTGTCTCCGTGAATTACAAGGTCCTTTGTCAGCTCATTCTTAGCAAGCTCCTCGCTGCTCATCCAGGCACGGCACACGGCGTAGCCGCTGGGGTTCGGGCTTGTCATCATACCCCAAAACGAGTTGTCTGGCCTTTGATTTGACCCCATCTGCACCGAAGACTACATCGCCTACGATGCACTCTCCATTGGATATCACGCTTGCCTGATCCTCATTCTCGAAGTACTCGGTGACTTGCTGTCCAAGTCAAATTTTGATACCTTGAGACAATGCATAATCATAGACGATCTAATGAATTTCGCCTCGATGACCATTGAAACGCTTGCAAAAGACCTCTTCGCTCTCCCACTCCTGAGTGTATATATGCTCGCCGAGCCATGTTCGGAACTCAATCACGGGCGCATGGCGACATATTGGATCGAGCCAGCGCCGGAATATTCTCCCACCATTGCCGCCAAGGCTGATAATGTCGCCGAGTTGCTTCATCTCCTTTACAGAATCCAATATGATGCATGAGTGACCCTTGCGCGTACACTCGATGGCAGTAGTCAAGCCTGCAAAGCCCGCACCGACGATGACCACGCAATTGCCGGAAGATGCCACCGGGCCATCTTGCTGGTTGCTGCTATCGTTTCCGTTCATGAAGGCTGCCATGATTACCTTTGATCTTGTAAAATGGGGCGTGGCGAAGTTGGACGACGTTCGTGGTGTCGTACTAATGAACAGCCAACACATCTCATCGCCTGAGCTCGAGGATGATAAATTTTGCTCTCCATCGGCTTCGCTGGAGTGAACACCGTAATCGCAACTGCCCGGGCTCCTGCCTGCTGCAGGACATATTGACATTGACCCGCAGTAATAAGAAGGTTGTGGACTTTGTGGTGAAGCCTTTTCCATCCCCGCGAAACAGCAAGCGATGGCACTGCGGAGAAGAAAGGGGGTTGCCTTGATCGAGGGATGCTCGCCGTCCGACTTGATCACCAATATCCGTTGTTGGTTTTTTTCAATCCTCTGGCCAAGGTAAGCACCGTGTGCCCCATCCATCGCAAAACATACCTGATCAGACACGACCATATGGCCATAGTCAGTGTGCTTAGGCATTTGCAGATCTACGGCAAGCAGCCCATCTATGTTGCAACAAGCGCGATCTTGTTTGTCGTTAGCATTTGGGGCGCTGTTGCAGACACTTACCCCAGCTTTTTGGGTTCGCGTATTCTAGGCGGCATACGAAGTGCTTGTTCAAGCCACCATCAGCGACCTATACTTTGTGCATGAGCGAGCCACCCGCTTGGCAGGGTGGAACCTCTTCCTACTCTGTGGCATCTGTGGTGCTGGTTTCATCTCTGGTTACATCATTGAAGACCTCGGCTACAAGTGGACGTTTGGGATCTGCGCAATCTTGTTTGGTGTATTCGGCATGGGGATTCTGCTTCTGGTTCCGGAAACGACGTACATTCGACCAACTGTGACTGCTGAAATTCTAGCAGCGAGAGCGAATGGAGACGACGAGAAGGCCGACGAAAAGTCGCACGGCCTGCACATCGAGTTCCAGGAAGAGATAACGTGCAGCGCATTGACTGGCAATGGAACATCACCAGATGCTGCCATTGAGGACAAGATGTCGTACCGCAAGTCGCTACGACTGCTGAGTGGGCGATACACGAATGCGGCATTGTGAAGATCTTTGCCAGGCCCTTTCTAATGTTCTTCTACCCCAGCGTCCTCTTCGTATTCCTGGTCTTTGGCCTCACATTGACGTCGATCGTGGTGTTCAGCGTCGTCAATGGCGTGCTTTTCACGGCGCCTCCCTACAACTTCTCTGTCAGCGAAGCGGGTTTGCCATCTCTCTCGCCATTCATCCTTTGCATCATCGGTGAAGTCGTCAGTGGACCCTTGAACGATTGGTTATGTTTGCGCCTCGCAAAGGCCAATAATGGGATATACAAGCCGGAATATCGACTTGTCTTGATAGTTGTCGTTGTTCTCACTGGGACGGTGGGCTTCTATGGCTTCGGAGTGACGGTGCACTACGAGACACACTGGACAGGCCCGGTCTTGACGTATGGCTTGGCGAACATGAGCCTCGCATTTGCGGCCACCTGCTGCTTTGGCTACGTCTTGGTGAGTTCATGCGCGGCTGTGCTTGTGCTTGTGCTTGTGATCATGCGGAAACGTCGGCCAGAGCTGATATCAAGCAGGACTGTTACCCCAAGTTGGCCGAGGAAGCATTCGTTGCCATCAATGCGTACGTGAACTCATCACCATCTGAACTCATCATCATCAGAACTCTGAGCGCCAAGCGCCGACAGAAGCTGAGAGACAGTGTTGCTGACCTTCCGCCTCTTCTTCTAGCCGCAACCTGGTGACATTCGGATTGACATACTTTGTCAACTCGTGGTTGGCCGAAGATGGAGCACTGGCGGGTATGTCTGTCACTTCTTCTTTCTTGTTTCCCGCTTCTCCTCGACTCTGCTCGTGCTCTTCGTGTCCACTGACTGACTGACGACGACGACGACGACGACGACGGCGACAGTGTTCAATGTGCTGGGATCGTGCTTCCTGGCGGTCTGCGCCTTGACGGCGCCACTTTGGATCTTCGGCAAACGGATTCGGTCGTGGACGGCGAGGAATGAGTGGTTGAACCGGTTCATGAATGACATGTGAGAACGCTGGGAGACACCTGAATGGGAAGGAAGGCGGGTCTTGGCGATGTTGTACATCTATAGAATACGGAGGCCCAAAGTGGCCAGCCGCCATCCCGCCACTCGTCACCCCCGAACTTTTCTCAACTTCACCTTCATACTACTTTCCACTATATGTGCACCACTCACTCTACTCGCTATTAACTCGCAGCTTACCTTACCGTTACCGCCGCATCCGTCGCTACCTACGAGTCTTCTTTGTCGCCGGATCCGTCGTATCAATAATAAGTTATCGGTACAATAAAGCCGTTACTATAGCAACTCGAATTCATTACTATATCGACTTTGGTTCCCCTACCGCTACTACGAAGGCGGATAACTATAGTATACGAACCTTAGTAAGTTCTACGCTCGCGGCGCTATCGTGCGTAGCTAATATCGCGCAGATTCCTCGTATCTACTACGCTAGTAGAGCTCGGTAAAACCTCGAATACGAACGACGACGATACTGCGATAGGCGAGAACGGCGAGAACGGCGACAGCGACGAAGAGGCGGACGAGGACGAGGACGAGGACGAGGACAAGGACGAGGACGAGGACGAGGACGAGGACGTAGAGGACGCCGCTAGGTACGCTTATCTCTCTCGCTACTAAGTCGCTAGCTGACTCGCTATATATAGTACCCTATACGTCCCCGACCCCTACCTACGCCGGCCTACTACTACGAGTACTAGCGACTTCTAGTTCTGTTCGCGCGCGAGGTAGCAAGAGTAGTTAGATAAGGCAGCCGGTAGCGATACTACGAAGAAGAAGGTCGCGAAGAACAACCTACGTAAATTCGACTAAGCAGGCCGAATTATAGAGACTATAGAGGGTATAGATACGCTAGACCCGTATTATTAGTATACTCGCGGACCGCTCGCTAGGCTATACAAAGTAGAGGTAAAGAATAGTATTATCTACGTATACTGCAAGCGATATACGAAGTTAGGATATTAGGCCGGGATACCTACCGACGATTTACTAAGCGATTCGTAGCGAATCGCCTAGCTTAAGGCCGCGGTAAAGAGCCTATAGGACGATTTACTAAGCGATTTATAGCGAATCGCTTAGCTTAAGGCCGCGGTGAAGAGCCTATAGGATAGGACAAGTATAGTAGAGTTATAGGTACCGTATATTATACCGCGCGTCGATGACCTTTAGCGTATTATGTATAATATAGCTATAGCAGTATAGCCGTAGGGTAGAGTACTGCCGCCGGAGGCGACGAGTACGAATAATAAAGAATAATAGATAGTATAGTATATATATAGCGAGCTATACCTACGAGCGTTAACGAGTCAGCGCCGAGTGTTTTGAAATGAAACTTGAATTACTACTACCCCTATATTATATACATATTAGACTATCTTATTACTAACCGTACTATTATCAACCGTACTATTATTATTAGACTACGCTAATATAGCCGGCAGCGTAACGCCCCTCTTAGGCTATATACGCGTAGCGAGAGCAAATATCTTACCCCTAACCTAATTGAACCTGCTCTTAAAGAAGCCAATCCAACTACGCGCGTACCTCTCCAAGCTGTCTAACCGTACCTTAATAGTAGCGACTCGCCGAGCTAGACGTACTAGATCGCTACTATTATCTGCCTCTACTATAGGCTAACTAGCGTTATACCCGGCCTTTGCGTGTCGTTTACAATAGGTACATACCTTACTATTGTACCTATCTACTTTATACGGACCGTAGCCCGGACGAGTACAGTAGTAATACGGGTTAATAGCGGCGATGCCCTTATAAGTTTCTATAATTCGGCCGGCCTAGTCGAATTTCCTTAGGTTATTCCTCGTAACCTTTCTCTTCCTCGGATCGTCCTCGCTATTAGACTCGTTAAGCTAGCCCTACTACTTCGCGGCGTCGTAGAACCAGAAATCGGTAGAGTTAGTAGTAGTAGGGCGGCGAGGGTAGGGATCAACGGGCGGGGTAGACCTATAGAGAGAGAGAGAGAGTTAGCAATAATTTATAATAAGTCCCTAGGGCGGCGCCGCTAAGATATGCCTAGGGCGGCGCCGCCGAGAGACAGCGCTTCCGGCGTAGCCGAATAAAGAAAGGGCCCGAGGGCAACGCAACACAGCGGCGCTGTCGCGCCGCCGAGGGCAGTTAGTTAGTACTTACCCGGTACTATCGTCTATCGTTACATCCGCGCTATCGCGATCTTTACGCTCTTGTATCTCTACGAGTGCCTCGAACGCAGTTATCGCGTTATTACCTTCTCGTAGTATATCGAGCTAGAGTATAGCGTTCGCGAGGACACTAGTCAAACGGTTAGCGGGCGTCTCTACGAGTACAGTAGCGAGCGCGCGTATACTTAGCTCGGAAGGGCATTGTTGCGGTAGTAATATAGTAATAGGTAATATAGTGATATAGTAATAGGTAATATAGTAATACGTATCGTATATAATTCGTAAGTTTACGGCGGTAGGGGCAGCGACCTAATAAGTCACTCGTAGCGACAAAGCCGCGGCGGCGACAAAGCAGTACGGTAGGGTAGAATAGACGCATCCGGCGAGGTAGACGCATCCGGCGACGGTAATAACAAAGAAAGGTACTGTATACAGTGTCTATAGCGAGGCTACCTACGAGCGCGGCGATTTATTTTAGTGTCTTGCTCGCCGCTCTCGTTATTGCCCTATCTCTAATTGGAATCGTTCTATATAACTTCTGTCGCTTGGCTATAGGCGGAGCGACGTTAGTAGCAGCAGTAGTAGCGATACTCGCTGCGCTCGCTGTATTATCTCTATCTAAGGTAATAAACTCAGGCGGTATATTAGCGTCAACTACGCTCTCCGTCTATATAGCCTTCTCTTTCTTAATAGAAACGCCTCTATCGTCTATATCGGTATCGGTGTCCAATACGACGAACTCGGGTAGTTTACTAGTATCTACTACGCTCTCTTTCTACGTCGGTTTCTCTATCTTAATAAATAATTTACCGTTACTTTCACCGTTACCGTTACCGTTACCGTTACCGTTGCGGTCGGCGCGTTCGATACTCTAGAGCACCTCTAACTACGCGCAAGTACTCGCCGCGCGAGTACTAGCCGCGCGAGTACTCGCCGCGCTCGCTATAGGCGTCGCGCGTAACACTACGGTATACTCCCTATCCTTCCGCTTCTACTTCGGCTGCTTGTATTGCTAAATAACGATATTGACCTTATACGCGCGTACCGCGGCTCTAGTCGCTAGCTGGATCTTGAAAACTTCTATAGATTCTATAGTATCCGCGCTCGCGATACTAGTAGAGGATATCCTATTAGGCTTATTGGTCTCGGTATAGAACGAGCGTACGAAGAGTACGTCGTAGAAGTCTTCAATATAGGTAATTGGCTACGCCGGCAGCTCCTTCGGCTCGAATCGCGCGAGCATAAAATCCAATAGTAGCTTCTTAGCGCTATTAGCGACTCTATCGCGGTCAGTCTAGTAGTCGAAGAGGTTAGTATAGGTAACCGGGTCGTAGTACTTCTACTCGTCGTTGCCGTTCTTAAGAACTCGCGTCGTAACTCGCTGCGTATAAACCGTAACGCTAATACTAAACGAAATAGCCGGAGGCAGCGGAGTCAACCGCGACGAAGGTAGCGCTAGCGCTAGCGTAGAATAATACTGCTACTAACGTATAGTCGGCGGTAGAGCACCGGCGTATAGTGCGACAGCCGTAGCTGCCCTAGCCCTAAACGCGATATTAGCCTCGTTACGAACGGCATTCGCGTACTAGGGGATTCTCGCAAACGTCTGATTCGGTCTGAAAACCCTATTAACTATCGCTAAGTACTCGCTATATAGATCGCTTCAAGGGGACTAACCCTTACTTAGTACATAGGTACTAGCGTAGGTACTAGCGCAGGTGCTAGCGTAGGTACTAGCTGCTGCGGTTGATATAGCGGTTGATACTACGGTTAATACTAACGCCTACCTCCGTCTAGTACTCGCGACGCCTCGCGTACGAACGCAGTACCTAGAGGGTTTGGATTCAGCTAATAGTATTGAGAATAGTAGTTAAACTTGTAGAACATAGCGCTATATTTGATCGACGGTACGACTAGATAGTACTCGGCCTAGAGGCTAGGTAGGTTATCGGCTATAGTAGGTACTAGTAGTATATAGTACTAGTAGTATATAGTACTAGTAGTATATAGTACTAGTAGTATATAGTACTAGTAGTATATAGTACTAGTAGTATATA
>JH792542.1:131619-146763 GCA_000291705.1 Sphaerulina populicola P02.02b
GTACTAGTAGTATATAGTACTAGTAGTATATAGAGGAAGGAATTCAGGTAGCATAAGTAGTGCGCACTATAATATATATCTACGGCTTGGCCCCGCTAACTAGCTAGCTCGTAGCTATACTCGTAGGGATAACTCGTAGTACTTACTAGCTCGTAGCTATACTCGTAGGGATGTAAGAGGGGGTGTGTAGCGATGTATAGAGTCCTCTTTCCTACCGCGTAGGAAAGTGCACAAACTAATTCTTACCCTTCCGAATAAAGGGGTACGAGTAGACTAATATACGCCTACGCTACGCCTGCGTACTACATGCGAGGCCGTCCGAGGTCCGAGGTAAATTCCTCTCGGAACCTCGCTGCTCCGGCTATCCGGGTAGGTCAGCTTATACAGGCCTGCGGCTATGTATATAGGCGGTTAGGGTTATATAGGGTTGTATAGGTTTAGGGGAAACCTAGCTGTTACAATTATCTCCTCTCCCTAATAGAGCTGCCCCTAGCGACGTACGTAATACGCATGCATTCCGCAGGTCAGTCGCTATAGTAGGAAATCCTAGGGGTTACGGGCATTCCGCATTCTATATTCTACGTATAGTATAGAACGCGACGGTAACAACAAACATAGCTGCATGCAGTAACAAACAAGGCTAGCAAACATTCTATTACCTAGTAACGCTAGTATAATATAGAAGTGTTTCTCCCTCGCCTGCTGCTCGTCTCCTATACTCTAGTTTTCTTACTTCGCCCGTTTTCCGCTTCGCTCTCGCCTCGCAGTACGAACGCATACTATACGTACATACACACGTACTAACTCCCTTTTCGGCATAATGCTACCTAAGACCGCGGCTCGGATAGCGATTACCCGTCCGCCTCGCGACGTCGCCTCCGGCGGCGCCGATAACGGTAGGGGGGTATACTGCCTCCGGTACATTACGTATATATAGAAGAGTAAGTTGTACTGCGCTACCCGTACGCTTGTTATACGCTCAGCTGTCTAACTTCTCGCTAGCTAAGGGATCGGGGGTTCTTACCCTAGCCTGTAACGCCGCCCTAGCGCTAGGCCTAAAGAAGAAGTGTGCTCGCTGCGCTAAGGGTCGGTACAAGTGCGAGCGTCTGACGGACCCCAATTTGATCCGTTAAGCTTAGCACCTGCTCTCCTTACGCGCCGCCTATACGAAGGCTACTGTTCCTAGCCCTCGCGCGGACTAACTAAGGCGTCGCCTTACTCGGCTAGGTAAAGCTATTGCCTAGAGTAAACGAGTGTTCGCTTCGAACAAGGGGAAGTCCGTAGGTATGTATAATACACCTAAGAAAGGGGGCGTAGAGAGCAGTACCGCGCCTACGGCTAGTAGCGTACTCGCCGCTACGGGGCTGTTAGAGGTAGCGAAGGCTACTAGTGCCCTACAGGGCATCTTTAAGCTACAGTACGAAGTAAGTCTCCTTACCCTTGCCCTTGTTTTTACCTACGCGTGCTTACGCGTCTCGTAGATAGCTCGTATAGCCGGCGCGTCTAGGGCTGCCCTAGACGCGTCCGTAGCTACGGCCTTCCCCGAACGGGGTAATTAGGAGCCGGACTAGTCCGGTAAGGACTACAATAGCGACGACGACGGCGACGACGACGACGACGACGACACCGCGCTCGCTAGTGTCTTCGGTACTGATCCGGTTTCGGCTACTACGCCTGCGCCTGTGCCTACGCCTGCTATTGCCCCGGCTGCGAGTAGTAGTCGGAAGCGTAGGAGGAGGGAGACGACCTCGCCGTTGTCGTCTATAGAGTTAGGGACCCTATAGGCGGCGGGTGCGTCTCTCTTGCGCCTTGCGCGCGCGTGTTCTATTTTCTGCTTTAGTGCGTTTTTGCTCGATTATATATTTATCAATCAAACGTTGTTTCGCTACTATAGAATTACGACGGGGTTCTTACTATATAAGGTATTACGATAGATAACTTGCTAAAGCACTATTCTGCTTACGTAGCTACTTACGTGCTTTTCTAGTACGCTTCGGCTGCGCCTCGAACTCGTCGAGCGCGGTATATTCGCCTATATACTCTTTAGGTTCCTACTAGTCAAATTCCTCGGGCTAGCTACGCTAGCGAACTAAGTACTGCCTTACGCCTTTCCTTAGGCGTGTCCCTAAGATCTTCTCTACCTCGTAGAGGCCCTCTTCGTCTGCGAGCGGTAAGCTACCCTTATACGCTTCTCCTACGCGACTCCGATAGGGCTTAAGGTATAAGACATAGAACATATTGTAGATTAGCGATCCAGCTAGGAGTACTAGGCGATACGCCTGCTTTCCGACAACGTCGATAACCTTGAACGGTCTAGCGAACTTATTAGCGAACTTCTTAGTAGGTACCTTTAGCCGAAGGTTCTTAGTAGACAACAATACTATGTCTCCGACGTTGAAGCTTATTAGAGTATGCTTATCGTCGAAGTACTTCTTCTACGCTTCGCTTGCGCGTCGCTAGCGTTCGGTTAGGGTCTCGTAGTTCCTCTTTAGCCGTTCTATAGTATTAGCTACGGCCGGTACCTCCCTTTCTAAAAGCTCGCCCCGAGCGTCTCTCGTACGAGTCGCTAGCTCCGGGTTAAAACTATACAAGGCTTTGAACGGGGACATCTTCAAGATAGTATAGTTACTATTGTTACAGGCGAACTCGGCCTAAGTAAGTATGCCTGCCTAGTTATCCTGCTACTCTGAGTAGTAGATACGCAAGTAGGTCTCTACTACTTGATTCATCCGTTCCGTTTGGCCGTTAGTTTAAGCGTAGAAGGCTATGCTTAGCCTGCGTTTAACCTACGCTTTATAATAGAAGTCGGCCTAGAACTGCGACGTAAACACCGATCCGCGATCGCTTACTATACCCGTAGGTAACCCAAAACGACGGACAATCTCGTAGACGAGGATATCGACGAGGTCTACGCTAGTGCACTTCTTAGTAGTAGGCACGAACGTAACCATCTTCGTATACCTATCGATGATCACAAGGATCGTATTATATACGCTATCGCCTCGCTTACTAGGCGGAAGGTCCGTAATGAAGTCCTAGGTTAGTTCCTAGAACGGCCTCTTAGGCATCGGTAGCGCAGTCAGCTCGCCGTAGGGACGATAGCGCCTCGCCTTTGCCTTCTAGTATGTGTCGCACTCTGCGACGTACTCGGACACCTCGGTAGATATGCCTAGCTAGAAATACTTCCGACGGATCAACGCGATCGTTTTGTCCTTACTAAAGTACCTAGCCAACGGGTCGTCGTAGTACATACGTATGATCTGCGCTCTAAGTACGTAGTCCTTAGGTACGTATAGTACCTCTTCGACCTATAGATTCCTATTACGAGCCGTATACTTATCGTATATACCTTAGTTGCTTATCGCCTACTCGTACACTACGCGGGCTTCCGGTTCGGACTGGACTAGGGCGCGTATATAACCGAGGATCAGGTCTAATACGTTAGCGTACGGATAGTTATCCTACGCAATCACTCTTGCAATACGTATAGGCGACGTATAGCTCTACTGTATATTACTAGTTTGTCGCTGCTTAGGGAATTGAACCTGTCGCTGCTTAGGGAAGTTACGGTATATACGCTCGCAGGTTATACGGATGCGAGCTACCTTCGGATAGTCTACTTCTATCGTGCGACCGTCCTACAACTGCAGCTTCGTCTACAAGGTAGGTAGGAGGTTAGATACCTCTTGCGACTCTTGTGCGTAGTTACTACGCCGCGACGGCGCATCCGCTAGATTCTTCTTGCCGGCTTAGTAGGTGATTGTGAAATCAAACGCCGCAAGGAATGTAGCCTATCTAGCCTGTCTGCCTATAAGCTTCTTTACGCCTATAAACCTACGTAGGTTCGCGTAATCGACAAGCACCTTAACCGCATACTAAGCGCCTTCGTAGTATAGTCGCTATATCTTGAACGACTCTACTACTACTAGCAACTCCGAGTCGTACGTCTTATAGTTGCACTCGGCGGGTATTATCTTCCGCGAGTAGAAGGCAATAGGGTACTATTCTAAGCTAAAGAGTTGACTTAACACGCCTGCAATCGCAAACGTAGAAGCATCGCTTTCGATACGCAGCCGTAACGCCGGGTCGTAGTGCCTTAACAGAGGTGCTTGCTGGAACCGTAGTTTGATCTCCTAGAACGCATGCTCTTCGGCTGCGCCCTAGTTAATAGGCCTAGGCTTCTTCCCTTTAACGGCTCCTTTAGACAGTACTGTTAACGGAGCTACTACCCTCGAGTATTCGAAGATGAACCTACGATAGAAGTTCGCGAAGCCTAGGAAGGATTGTACCTCCGTCAAGGTAGTAGGTATTAGCTACGCCTTGATTGCGTCTACCCTGCTAGGGTCTATAGCTACGCCGCTAGTAGTTACGACAAACCTAAGGTAGTTAACCTCCTTGCGGAAGAACTTGCACTTCCTTAGTTACGCGTAGAGTACGAAGCGCCTAAGCCTCTTAAGTACTGTACGTACGTCCTTTATATACTGCTCGCGGTTCTTGCTATAGATAAGGATGTTATCTAAGTAAACGACGCAGATTATATCTACTAACCCGCCTAGGGCACGGTTGATATAAGCTTGGAAGGTTGCTAGGGCGTTAGTCAGCCCGAAGGGCATAACCTTGTACTAGAAGTAACCGTAGCGCGTACGAAACGCAGTCTTCTAGCGGTCGCTAGGCTTGATGCGGATGCGATAGTATGCGTCCGCAAGGTCGAGACAGGTAAACTATTCGGCTCCTATAAGCCTGTCTAGCGTTTCGCCTATAAGGGGCAGAGGGTATCGATTCTTGACGGTAATATCGTTCAAACTACGGTAGTCGACGTAAAGCCGCAGAGTTCCGTCCTTCTTAGGCACGAACAGTACTAGTGTACCTGCTTCTAATAGGCTACCCTCGATCTAGTTATACTCTAGAGCACTTACGATATACTTGTAAAGGTAGTCCAATTTAGTGCCTAACTGATAGTACAATAGTCGGAAGGGCGGTACGGTACCGGGTCGCAGGTCAATCGTATACTCGTAGCCGTCTACAGGCTTGCTGCGCTATTCTTCCGTAGGAAGCAATACGTCTTGGAAGTCACGATACTCCGCTAGGATGTCTAGTAGCGTAACGCCTGCTTCTGTCTTACGTACTATAACAGCGTAGACATACGACGCTTTGGATATGTTCTTGTAGAACTCCGAGGCGTCTTAATACTATACTTTGAAGAACTCTCCTCCGTAGCGCTACTTATTAGTCGCGCTACTAACTATTACCTATTGGTTACGCCTCTATAGGCGGCCTAAGATCAAGTTCGGCTCTAGTGTGTCGTAGGCGTAGAACAAGCCTCCCGACGTACGTTCCTTGCCCGTAGAGTCTGCGAGTATAATGCGTAGGTAGTGCGCACCGTAGCAGTAGCCTATCTGTCCTGTAAAGGACGTAGCCGGGGGGAGGATAGCGTTTTAACGACGCGCTAGGCTATACTATAGTATGAAGCTGCGAGACACTATATTGATATCGGCGGCGTTATCCAATATTATAGTAGCTGCTACGCGATTCGCTTGCGCGTCGACTGCTCCCTTAAGCGTACGGGTATAGTGTGCCTAGATAGGCAATAGGTCGTCGCCGTACTCGATTTGATTAGTATCTAGAGATCGCGACTCTTCTCCGATGCCTTACCTTTTTTTAGATCGGATTGCGAGTCGGCTGCGGTTACCTTGCGAACCGTGTTCGACTTTTTACGGTCCGCGTAGTTAGGGCAGATAGAGTTAGAAGCGATATAACCCTTCTTCTTGCATAAGTAACACTCAAGGTTCTTATGCCTAGGTACGGTAGAGCTAGAGGATGCTTTGCTATTACCTCCGCTACGACTACTGCGGCTCTTGCTACGGTCGCTACGGTCGTTACGACGCTTAGGTACGTTACTCTCGGTACGCTTGCGTTTGCCTTACGCGCTGTTATCGCGGCGGCCGTAATAATCGTCCTTCTAACGGACGGAAAGAGAAAGGTCGGCCTACTCTAGGCGACGAGCTAGGGCGACAAGGTCGGTACGCTTGGTAGGGATCTTATAACCCTTAACGATGTCCTTACGAAGCGACGGCTTCAACTTGGCGAGGAGGTAGCGAGTTAGCTGCGCTTCGGTATAGTTACCGAGTTAGGCTTCTAAGTAGCTAAGCTAACCGGCGAAGTAGCGTACCCCCTACTCGGGGCCCTACTTAGCCTTATCGTAGTCGATTATTACCCCGATTAGGCGATTCGACTGGTTACCGACAACGTTATATAACCACTCCTTAAAGTTACTCTAAGTGTAACCGTTAGGGGGCTTGCTATTGTCGTACTCATTATACTACGTCTCCTACGCTTCGCCTACGAGCTATATAATTCCGTATAGTACCTTGTCTGTGTCTGTAAAAGGATGAGATATATAGGCTGAAGTATCTAGTAGAAGAATACTACTCGAATCGCTTAGGAGAAGAACCTATAGGGTGCTCTCCCCTTGTGTCTATATAGGATAGCCGATCGGAGGGCGTTTTGGGCCCCTCCGATCTAATTTGGAATATCTCGGTCCCTTACCCGGGTCCGAGGGCTCGGTCTAGCCTTGCTTAGGCGGTGTATGACTCTTATGAACCTTCTTAAGTCGTATTAGGCTCATCTAGGCTTTCTTAAGTTAGTATAGTCCTTATCGGGCCATTATAGGCTATATCGGCCTATCTATCGGTTTTCTATGTATGTGTTCGGTATAAGTCCTAATATTGCCCCCCCTTTTTAGGGCTCGTCCTCGAGTTCCTTTAACCCCTAAAGGGTTTCTTTGTTTAGAGTTTTATGCCTAAAAGTAGCCTTACTAAGTAAATGAACTATAGAATATAATAGATCGTTTTCGGCTATCTAAGAACTTTCCGTTGTTTGCTAGAGTGAGGTTCCCTACGCTGCCTAGATAAGCGCGTTTTTTCTCTGTTTCTACTATCACTTTTACTCTAACATTCTATACTACAATTCTTTGTAAGTAATCCACTTTTGCTACTAGTATAACTAGTGGTTCTACCTAGGGTAACCGGGGCTAATCGGGCTATTATAGGGCATAATCGACTAATACGGCTTGTAGTAGCTTGTTTCAACCCTACTGTCGCATTTTTCTACCGATCTATATTATAGCGACCGATTACGTTACGACTTGCAACCCCTATATTAATTGTGTCTCGAACCTTATAGTATCGACTAATAAAGCGGCCGTTAGCACTCTTACTACTCTTTGCTAGTTCCCGCCCGGCCTAGACACTATAGGTAATACAGAGTTAGAGAGGCTTACGCGTACCTTAGACAAGAAGGGCCCCGTAGAGTGCTATCGGTGTACGTTCCGAACTGGTTACTACTACTAGGTACTATCGGCCTATATTGGCCCGTTTTGGCCCGAGTTAGTCTAACTTGCTCTTAGATTCCGAAGAAGTTCGACGCTCTAGTAAAGTTTATTAACGACAAGCGCCTAGCTATATCCGACGACTATTTGACCGTAGCTAAGAAGCTTATTCAAGCCAAATCTGCCGTAGCCGCCGCTAGGAACTTGTACAAGTTGGTTAAGAAGTAAGTTTCCTCTAATCGGCCCTAATCGGCCCTAGTTAGCCTATTCTGGCTATATACTAATCGTTCTAGGTCGTTTCCCTCGTTCTAGGGGGTTAATAACCTGTATGTATACCTAGGCGGCTCGGATATAGATAAGTCTAGCCCTTTCGTTGATTCTATCGTAGCGCGTTACCGCGAGGAGATTGAAGCTAAGGCTCGAGGAGACCTAGTTCGTACTACCCCGTTTTGGCCCAAAATGGCCTATACTAATCGTTTCTAGTCTACTCCTTAAAAGAAGTCCAAGAAAGTGGCCTCTATATACGTAGATTCTAACTAGGTCGCTCCGGTTTCCCCCTTAGCGGACGCAAATACTCTTATTAGAGAGCTATACCGCTATATCGATCGTATTAATAGAGAGATAGTAAGTTTTTGACTCTAGTTAGTCCGATTTGGTCCTTTCTAACTCGTTCTAGGGCAAGCCTAAGTATGCCGCTTCCCCTCTTCGGAAGTTACTCAAGGCCCTTCGTCTTCCTAAGGTAACTGCCGCTATACGTAATTATAGTAGGCGCGAAGATAACTCTAATGTAGATTCTATAGAAGAGACTAAGTTGGGCTTACTAAGTGGTTAAGTGCGCCTATCTAGGTCGGTTTGGCCCGTTATAGGCCGGTTTAGGTTATTATAGCGTATAAGAAAGATACCCGGTCTGCTTTGCGTAGTTATATTACGAAATGAATTCAATTGTCTTATTCTACTAACTCCTACAACTAAATGTATACTAAAGTCTCATTTTCTGCCGTTCTTCCTACCCTTGTTCCGTTTCGAGGAACTTTAGGTTGATATAGGCAATTCCTGCCCCTTTGCCTCCCTATTTATACGGAGTTGGTACATCCTTATTGCTTCCGGGCTGATATTGCTTACCGGCTCCTATAAGTCGTCCTTATCCCCGTATCCCTTCTAGGATACTAAGTAGGCCTAGCGTCCCTACTTGTCTACTATCTGCCCCTTAATCTTCTCGACTTCGAAGACTTCCGGGTCGTCGATTCTAAAGGATTTCGGGTTATTCTAGGCCCTCTCGGTAAGTTCTGCCTTAACGTAGTCCTCTAGTATACTTACGTAGAAGGTTGGGTGTATTTTTAGGTGTTCCGGCAGCTCTAACGTATAAGCTGCCTTGTTTACGATACGGATGATTAGGAATAGCCCGATATACTTATAATCGAGCTTCTTCGAGTCCCTTACCGTAGAAAGGTTCTTTGTAGATAGGTAAACTATATCCCCTACTACGTATTCCTTAGGTTTCCTACCCTCGTTATAGTACTTAGCCTAGTTTGCCTTCGCCTTTACTAGCCTTTCCCTTAGCGTCTTCTATAGACCGATTATTTTGTCTACTAGCTACTCCGCTCTCGGAGTATTCCCCCCTTCTTAGGCTATATCGGGCTATCTTGCCCGTATAGGGTCTCTTATATTGTATACTTGAAAGGGAGTTATGCCTGTCGTCGTATACTAGCTATCGTTGTATACGAATTCGGCGATATTAATCAATCTCGCCTAGTCGTCCTACTCGTAGTTGCAGTATACGCGGAGGTACTGCTCTATTGTCTGGTTCTGTCGTTCCGTTTGCCCGTCTATCTAAGGGTAGAATACTGTACTTAGTCCCCGTCTTACCCCTAGGTAGTAGCAGAATGTGCTCTAGAACTTCGAAGTAAACAAGCTTCCCCGGTCTGTTACTATAGACACCGGAATTCCGTATAGTCGGAACACGTCTCGTAGGAAGAGGTCTACTAGCCCTTCTGCCGTTATATCCTTCCGATATAGGGCATAATAGGCTATTTTGGAGTATCGGTCTATAATTACTATTAGGCGGCTAGGCGAGGCTCGGACTAGTACTACTGCTTATACTAGGCTCGGGTTGCGCGGGCCGTGCCTCCCCGTAGGGCGTAGAGTAGTAAGCAGTTTACACTCTTTAACGAACAGTCAACGGAGAGACACCTACGACACGAGCACACTAGACTATACAGTTACGTAGCATACACACACATATACGTTCCTTTAGCGAGTCTTTCCCTCTTCCCTTCCTACTTACATTGTCTCGCAGGTGCCGCGTCCGAAGCCGCCGACCTTTGTCCCTCCTTTTTCGACATACCTACTATCGCGGAGCTACGCCGCGACCTATCGTAAGCTACACCTACTATTCAGGGCAGGCGCTAGGCAGTAGTAGGAGCGGGCTTACGGTAACAAATAGAGCCGAAGGTAGGGCTTAACTTATACAACAAGATGCAGAAAGGGAGGATCAAGAGGAGCGACAATGCGAAGAGGCTTGGAAAGGCGGAATAGTAGGGAAGAGGTATTAGCGTAGGTACGGGGAGGACGTTTGACCCTAAAGGGGCAGCGGGTACGGTCGCGAGGTAGGGCGGAAGAGGTTGGAATGTAAGAGTAGGGTTCGGTTTGATTAGATTATAATAAGGTAGGGTATAGTTCCTATAGGCGCAGTTCCTATCTAGGTAAGGCAGGGTACGACAAGGCAAGACAAGGTACGATAAGGCAAGGCACGACAAGGCAAGACACGATAAGGCAAGGCACGACAAGGGCGTAGTTCCCGTAGGCGTAGTTCCTATTCAGGCAAAAGCGGCGCCGGGGCGTAGGCCTAGGCGGCGGCGCGATTATAGGACGGACAGGTATGAACTCTATAATAGATAGAACTGATTAGAAGGGACAGGTATTACGGTACTAGCCGGGGATAGCTAGGATAGAAGAAAGGGGCAGTTCCCCGAGAGGGAAATAGGAGGAAGACACTATACCTACGAGTACGATTCCGAAAAGCCGAACGCAATACCGCACAACGCGACAGAGCCGAACGCAACGCCGTACAATACGATACCTATCGACTTACGCAACGCCGTACGAACCGGACGAACAATGTCTACTATAGCCGAGAACGCCGGTAGCCCCCGCCGTACTAAGTCTATCGACTCGGACGAGCCTAACCGACTTAATCTAGAGATTCGAAACCGTCCGGTCAATATCGGATCGAGTACTACGAGTACTTCGGTTCCGCCTCTACCTACTCCGCTAAGTAGCGCCTACCCGGCGGCGCTACTAATAATAACCGCCGAGGACTTCTAGAAGGCCGTCGGGCTACTAGTAGTCAATTCGAACTTGATGTCCTCTATGTCCTCCGGCGTTGCTAGTATACTAGAGAAGGTAGCCGAGAGAAGCGAGATATCGCTAAAGGAGCCGCCGATACTAGGCTCCGACGGCAACCCGATCTTCGATAGGCACAACGTTACGGACGCCTTTCGCCGCTACGAGATAATAAGAGCCAAGTATCGTATAACTAAAGATGTTAGGGAGATAGTCAACGATTTCCTAATCAAGTGCGATATAGTAACCCGCTCCGAGATTAAAGGGCTCGATCTATCCGAGGACGACTAGGAGGAGTAGAAAGAGATAGTTACGATCAATTACGTAGAGAAGGATTATTACAGTAAGGTTACCTCTAGAGATTATCTAGACTAGCTATACTATACCTCCCGGGATAGTTCGAGCGACAACCTACATTTCTTAAAGCAGTTTACGACCTGCATCCGACGCTACTCTGTCGCCGAGTTGTCTAATTTCGATCGTACCAAGCTTTTCCTAAAGGGCCTACCGGATAGCGTCGAGGACGTACTACGCGGGGAGTTCGGCTTATACCCGAGACTACTAAAAACGTACGAGAGGTTCGAAGAAGTATTCGCTAGGGGAAAGAGGTTGCTTAAGGGGATAGATAGGGCGCGTTGCGCTAGGGACCCGGACGCTATAGCTCGGCTAGGCTAGTTATAGGGGGAGCTAGCCGAGACCAGTTCGACGTTGTTCAAGGGCATTCCTTTAATAAAGGCTCCGACGTCGAAGAGCGAGAGGCTCGATAAGAAGATAGACGAGATCACCGATAACCTAGTATCGTTAAAGCTGAATTGGAGTCAGACCCTTTAGACACTCTAGGGGCAAGGTACGGCGCGGCCGGTGAATCCGCCGGGTGTAGTTCAGACCTACTATACGGGTGCCTTAGGCACCAATCCGACTATACCCTAGCCAAACCCGGGGTATAGGCAGTACGATAGGCGCAGCGTTGCGGCTTATACTGCCTACTACGCGCCTCCGCCTACTAGCTTAGGACCTGCCGTCTACGCAGGCTACTACTTATCGCCGCCCCCGTCCGGCTACCTACCCGCGCCGCCGCCGGCTAACCCGAACGGGCTATATTCGGAATTCCGTACCGACGCTGCCTAGATTACCGGCCCGCTTAAGGAATATTGTTACTAATGCGGTGACCCCTCTTACTTCTCCCGGGAGTGCCCTCTCTTAGGCGACCTAGTCGACCGAGGGTTCCTCTATCGAAACGATAGGGGATACTGCTTCTTTAGTAGGCAAGGCGCGGTCGCCTACCCGAAGGGCCTACGATATAAATAGGATTCGCATTATCCCCGGCTAGCTTGGATCTTGCCTCTCCTAGAGCAGGAGATAAACCTCGGGAAACCTATCGAATTTCCGACCTACCTAACCGGGGCGATCTAGAATACGATAAAAAGGTTTTGCCTACGCGAGCACCTTAGCCTCAACTTGCCTACCGAGTAGCCCGCTTAGGTCTAGACCTAAGTTGTCCTAGCGTCCCCCGTTAACGCGCCCGCCTAGTAGCCTATCCAAGTCTACCCCTTTATAGGCAGCACTACGTAGGAGCGGTACGGCCCCCGGCGTAACTTAACCGCTCGGGTCGAGGAGGTAGTTAACGTAGATAAGAAACACGTAGCGGTACAGGCTACAACGAGGCCGGGCAAGGAGGTCTCCCGAGAGGAGTCGTAGCGGAAGGAGGCGAGGAAGATAGTACCGGGCTTGCCCGGGAGAGACTAATTAGCTAAGGTAGCTAAAGACAAGGCTAAGAGACAGTAGGGCGCCGCTACGACGAAGCAGCTCGAGAGGGCTATACAGAAGACGTTCCTCCCCGCAGTCGGCGGGGACTTAGGTAGGATCCCCGATTCCGATAGTAACTCCGATTATAGGCCGGAGGTAGAAATAGTAGACCGCGAGGATAATAACGACGTAACGCTAGGACGGAGCCAATTGGCGTAGGCGATAGAACGGAGCCTATTAGTACTGAATCGAGACGACCCTGCCGACCCGGCCCCGGTGAACCCGCCTACGATAGCTAAGAGGAAGAAGCCGGCTACTCGTCGTCTAGATAAGCTGCTCTAAGACCACTAGCCGGATAAGGGTAGGATCCCGACGCTAACGTCTGCCGATAAGTTTTGTTTCAACCTTATCGCAAACGCGCAGCTCCCGAGGCTTATAGTAGGGGAGGCGCTACAGTTGGGCGACCCCTTTACTAAGGCCCTCTTCGCTCGTTTCGCTAACGACGCCGATACTTAGGACGCGCTGTAGTAGGTTATGAAGCGGAAGGAGGAGGGCGGCGATCCGGAAGGCGTTAGTCGGCCGGCCCGTATGCAGAATCAGGTTCTTATCTAGGCCGCTAGTAGCGCTATACGGTTGCAGCCGCGGGGCATCCTGTCTACGCGCCGCTATCCCCGTCGGCCGGAACAACTCTACGCGGAGACGGATAATATCGACCTATCTGCAGTTCTAGAAGACTTCGTTATAGTGCCGAGCATTTGGGTGCCAGCCGTCCTCTTAGGCTATCCGGATAGGACTTGCGACGCTTTAATCGATAAGGGTACCGAGTTAGTTGTAATTCGGTATTATCTCGTCTAGAGGTTCTACCTACTAATAACGCTAGTAAGCGAGAGGATTCAGATGTCGACGGCGAATAGGCGGAGTGAAATTGTTAGGGTGTATCGGGATCTCGAGGTCGATGTCTTCGGTATCCGGGTAATAGTTACAGCTCTAGTTACTAACGCCGAGTACGCCCTCCCGCTTATCCTAGGGCGCCCCTAGACTAGGAGGACGAGGCTCGTCGGAAAGAACTACGACGATAGTTCGTAGGAGGGGACAATCTCCAACCTAACTAGCCAAACGGTAACCTTTACGGGTACCTCTAGAAACGACGGCTGCTACCGCTTCGAACTTGACGCTAATACCTTCTAGGGAAAATTGGTTGCGGAGCCGAAGCTATAATAGCCTCCGCGTCAAACTTACCTATAGCAATCACTAGGGCGCCTACTACGTAGCCGGATTTCTTTAGTTACTTACGCTTTAGCCGTCGTTATATCGTTAGTTGCAACGCCTATATCTTCGCTTAGCGGGGGCCGCCGCGTCGCGGCCCGGGCGTGTTCACTACGCGGATCGTCGATACCGGCTCGGCGGGGGAGGACTAGGCCTTCAAGTCGATACTTTGCTACTCCTATATTAACTAGGAGTACGACCGGCGTACGCGGGCTAGGCATCTCGTCTAGACCTATACGATGTATAAGCGGAAGGCCCAAAAGATACGCCCCGTCGACGTAACTATCGATGTCTCCAAAAGCGCGTCCCCGAATATCGGCCTAGTTACTAAATAGAAGGAACCCTTCCTTCGTAGGGAGGCCGCGCTACTACCCGGGAGTAGCCCGTACGACTAGCGGTACCTAATCAAGAAGTTCTCTAATATACCGCAGGGGAGCCGTCTTACGCTAGAAGTAATGCGGTCTATCGAGACGGGGGAGGATGTCTCGCCTTAGGAGCGCAAACTGCTCGAGGAGATGCTCTTTAACCGGGAGGCCGTACTAGCGGCAAATTTCGAACACCTCGGTAGGGTTATCCCTAGTATCGCTCCGCCGCAGGTAATACGGATAGTTCCGTATAAGCTATAGAGTTACCCGGGCTTCCGGCTTAACCTATCCCTGCTCCCCGCGATAGAGGGTATCATTCGCGAACGGTACGAGGTAGGTACACTCGAGTATAGTAAAGGGTATTACCGGAACCCGTACTTCCTAGTAGCAAAGAAGTCGCTCGCCCCTAGACAGCTGCCGGCTAAGGAGTACTATCGCCTAATTAATACGGCTACCGAGGTCAATCGGGTTACTATCCGGGATACTAGCCTACCTCCTAATACGGATGAATTTGCGGAACACTTCGCTAGGTACCGCGTCGCGTCCTTATTGGACGTCTTTTCGGGATACGACTAGGTACTACTCGCGGAGGAGAGTAGAGACCTTACATCGTTTTAGACGTACCTCGGCCTTTTCCGCTAGACTACCCTGCCCTAGGGCGCTACGAATTCGGTCGGTCAGTTCGTTCGCGTAATCACCCGCGTCCTTATAGATTATATCTCTTACCGCGCGTTGCCCTTCCTTAACGATATCGGCGTAAAGGGTCCTAAGACGGACTATAGCGGGGCGGAGCTAGAGCCTAGCCTACGGAGGTTTATCGTAGAGTACATCGTCTCTCTCGATTAGGTACTCGCCGATATTAAGCGGGCGGGAATAACTGTCGCTATCAAGAAACTGTAGGTACTATAGAAGCGGATCCGGGTAGTCGGTTACGTTACGGATACTAATAGCCGCTACCCTAATATAGCTCGGGTAGCGAAAATTGTCGACTAGCCTAACCCTACGAGCTAGAAGGACGTCCGTGTTTTCGTCGGGATCGTAGTCTACTTCCGTATCTAGGTCCCCGAGTTCGCGCTAAAGGCTAAGCCGCTATACGGG